>JAODAL010004850.1:0-85000 GCA_025379985.1 Phyllomedusa bahiana
TTGGTTTTTTTGGAAGCCTCTCATATGTTTCTGAATCACCAAGTATTCTCTCAACCATCCTCTATAGTCATTTTTTTTTTTAAAGATGACAATATTCCCACCCTTGTCACGGGGTTTGATTACTTTTCTCCTGTTAGATTGTAGTTCTGCAATAGCTACTTCTTCCTCCCATTTTAAATTTAAAGAAGATGGTTGTCGTCTGAGTGCTAGTTTCTTTATGTCTTGCGTTACTACTTCCACAAACGTATCCAATAAATTATATTGTGATATCGGAGGTGTATTCCTAGATTTTGGCTTCAAATTTGTCAAAGGTATATCTAGCAATATGGGGTCTCCTTCACCTTCAACCTGCAATTGTTCAAGATCACCCAATGTTTTCTCCTCTAGTTTCCTAAAGGTTTGTTCATCATTACTTTTCATTTTATGATATTTATGCAAAGCCAACTTTCTAGCAAAAAGATTAATATCTTTTACCCATACAAATTCATTAAATTTGGGCATGGGAGTGAACGTAAGACCGTATGACAACACCTGTTTTTGATTTTCCGTTAATCTATGAGAGGATAAGTTGATCACTTGTAGTGCTCCATCCTTTGTTATTTCTGATGATTCCCCTTCTCTCGATCCCTCAAGGAATCCTTGGTGGTTCTAAAAAAAGTGGATGTATTTGCGTGAGATTGGAGTTTGGCATGTGTTCATAATGTTCATTTCCTTGCCACTGGGCGTATTGTATGCATTTAGAATCATTTTTGCCTGTGCTCCACAATGGTGGCCACCACAACCAAGATTGCGAAGAGGACAATGTATTTTGATCCTTTATGACTCTTTCCCATATTACATTTTACATGTATGTGATTCTTGACTTGCACTGCTGATATAGCAGAAGATCAATTTATATGCTGTTTGTTCTTTATTGCACTTGCCCCCCCCCCCCCCCCCCCCCCCCCCCCCACTCCTTCTTCCCCCCCCCCTTAAATCTTTACTCTTCCTCTTTTTTTTATTTTGCTCTACTTTCCTCTTGCCCTGTGTCTGTAATGTTAAATTTATTTCCCTCACGTGGCCCGGGTTTTCAAATAAAAAATTAAGTGCAGTTTTTTTTTCATGGGACATATTATGTTTTCCATGGGAAATTTTTTGTGTTTTGGGTGATTTTGTGCGGCGGGGCCTAGATGCAGGGCTTTGGATCTGGAGGTTCGCATTGTTAGGGTTCTTGCATGCTCCCATTGTGATTGGTGGATTGAATGGCTAGCTGTGAGCCGTAGGAGAGAATCTTCAATGGGGAACTTGTGAGGTCAAACTGTGGGAGGGAGGAGGCTAGCCATAGAGCCCACAGTATTATTAAAATGATATGATATTACATGTAAAGAGAAGTGAGTTTATGAATATAGTCTTGAGTCAATACTATACATTGCAGTTGAACATGGATTTAATGGGGCCTGCAGCTCTATTGTAATGAATATCCATATTACATACATAGGAGACCAGCTTTATGGGAAGATAATATTACAGTAGGTCTAATTTTACAGTGGAGTTTATATTCTCAATGAATATGCATAGGATATTGAAGAAAGGGGCTTAGGGGAATTGAACTAAGATGAGCAGTGTGCTGTGTAATGTGATACCTAGTCTGGCAGAGTTCATTCTAGGTGAGGCACGCAGTTTTGCAATAATAATGAGAAAGTTGAGATGGGGCCCATCACAGTCAGGGCTGAGGTTTGTTGTGCAGTGCATTGGCACGGGCCGTACGGTAAGATGGGGCTCAAGCCTGTTTAATGGAGATGGCAAATTAGACTGAAGGTTGTTGCTCAATAGAGAGCATGGTGGCAGCTTTCAGCAGGACATGTTATGAGTGTGCATCAGCGCGAATGGGGAGTGGGGGGGGGGGGGGAGTGTGGTTTTATGTGGAGTTCTCTGATAGCTAAATTGGTGAGCCCGTGTATGGGTGTTTAACTAACATGATAAAAAAGGAAGTGAGCTCAGACCACATGTGGATCGGGACCTCTAACCCTTGATACAGCCAGGTTAGCTGCGAAACAATGTCGGCGAGGTCATCATGACGTATTAAATTGTGAACTCTGCACCTCTTGTCTACAATTTCACCTGCTGCAGACGGTGTCACAAAAGGGGGCCTTATTTGTTTCTGTGTCTATGAGATTAGGGACACTGCCCAAGTAGTTGGCTTTGGGATCCCTTACTGAAGCTAGTACTTTGCTATAGATATAATGCTCTCACTGTTTAATAGTGGTTTCCACCAGACTGTGATGATAGATAAAGGGGAGTTATCCCTCTCATCAGAACAAAAGAGGGTAAATTATGTAGGATAGAGATCAGGTTTTTAAATAGTGTGTTATAGAGTTCAGAGTTAGATATAATAAAAGTTACGTTTTTAGGTTTAATAGATAGAGAACTGATAAGTTTAAGTTGCCTATGGCAAATAGTAAATATAGTGATCGAAAAGTCACTCTAAGTTCTCTTGCGAGATTCCCAATTTTTGAATGAAGTGACACGAAGATTCTCTTTTAAAGCACAATGGGGGACATGTAGTGAAAACTGTCTTTGGACTGAGGACTTTTTGTGTCCAAGCACTACTCAAGTGCCCGTTATTCTTTCAGAGCACAAATGATGATGAGAGGGGAGGCTCTGATTGTTGTTATGGGCCGACCAATAAAGTCTTAGACCAAGACAGTTTTCATATATGTGGCCCAATGTGTCACGAGAAAACTGTCTCTGAATCACAAGGATATGTAAAAGTTATGCTCACATAAAGTGTCACATGTCAGATCTCAAAAATACCTTCTGTCAGGGAGGTCAAAACTGGCTGCGACAGTAAATGCGTTAATGAGATCGAACTTTTACTAACAAGCGAAGCCATGTTTTGTTTTTTTGACCATTTAAATTTTTTTTTATTTGTTAAAGGCAAAGAAGGGGTGGGGAAGATTTGAACTATAAATATTCATTATTATCTTTTTTTTTATTTTTTTCTTAATACTTATTGTCCTCCCAAGTGTAACTTGACCACTAGGGACATGATCAACTTGTCCTTATATATGGCAGCACTATTGTACTGCAATATAATAGAATTTTCAGATCATTCCATAACCTGTTAGTCCGCTTTCCACGACGGCTAAATGCCTACTGCGGAATAAATTTTGCGCCGTATTCCGCGCCGGATTTGCGCTTCAATACGGCGCCAATCGTCTGAGTCATTACGTAATCCACTGCTCCTCATAGAGAACAGTGGAATCCGTCGCTCCTACCCGCTCGCAAATCCGCCGCAGGGGAGAAAGTGACAGCACAATTCTTTTACGGCTCGGAAGCTCCGTAAACATTGCATTGTCTAAGGGGCCGTGAGCGGCGCCCTGCCTCGCGCGCTCCGGGCCCCGCCCCCTCCCTCCCCGAATTCACGGTGGATTTGTTCTCCAATACGGCTCACAAATCCGCCCGTGAGATAATTTGTGTGAACACGGCCTTACAATACATACGTAGACGTTAGCTACGGAAGCCTGCAGGAAGTTTCCGGCTACCATGGCAGCCGATTGTCAGGGCGGATCGCACTGTTTCTCATTCAATTAGACGCCTTGGCCACAATCATCTAAAGCGTTAACAGCAGGGATCGGAGCGAGGTCTAGACCCTACTGTTAGCAGCAGTTGCCGGCTGTAATGAACACCCTCTGCATATGGAGCGGGCTCATCTCGTGAGTCTGCTCCATACACTCTTAATTGCATTTGGCTGTTCAGGAATGTCCAATTGCGTTAGGGCATGTCCCCACGGCACGGGTTTTCGGCCGGTTTTTCAGCCGGTTTGCGGTTTTTCAGACCGCCTGAAAAACCGGCCGAAAATGAGCACAATTGTTTCTCTATGCAAAACCTGTGCAGCATTCCCACTGCACAGTTTTTGCCCTCGGACGCTTTGTCGCCGGCGGTCCGGCGGCAAAAACATTGTAGAAGCACAATCTTCCGTCCCGGGTTTTCCCGACGGAAGATGTGCTTCTTAATGGGAGGGGGGAGGGCTGTTCTCAGCTCATCGTGGAGAAAAGCCGCCCCCCCCCCACCGCGGGCCGGTGTTTTTTCAGCTATGGATCGGAGTGTGGGCGCTTTTTTTTTTTGTGGAATAAGGTTTCCCGACGGATCTATAGGGAACAACAGTGCAAACGTATCCAGAAAAAAGAAACTTTAAGGCGTCTGCATATATGCAGGTTTCCATAGGATTTATTAAAGTAAGTGCATACAAAGAGAGCAAAGTTTCATCCAACATGGTGATCTTTGTGAAACGCTTGACCTACACCTCTTTGTTGGTTGATACGTTTAATAAATCCTATGGGAAAACCCGCTGATATGTTGATCCTTAAAATAACTTTTTTCAGGATATTTTGCAAAGATGATCTTAGATTGGCTCACTGAAGGGCAGGCTTTCATTCTACCAAGTCTAATTTTTTTGGAACATTCATGCTGCTTCCATTTTTTTTCTCTTTCTTTTGTGGGAACAGTGCAAACATAGTCACTTTTGCTCTATTTCACAAATGAGATATCGCTTCCAACCGTGTTATTTTGTATGTGTCAGAAAGCGATTACAATCGGAAATGTAGCAAACTCAAGTTCAAAAGTGACTACATTTGCACTTGTTTCTTATGGATCCGTTGGGACAAAATAGCTTTATAGCTCTTTTATCTGGCACAAAGTATTTATGTGCAAGAAATAGAGCAAACGCGATCCAAAAGTGACTACATTTGCACTGTTGTTTCCTATGGATCCTTTGGTATACCCTTTACAATGCACTGTGTAACCAGCCAAAACAAGACCCAAAAATGGCACCTGCATTGTCAGCGCTGGAACGGAAGTGGGGAGATCATTATCACACTCTTGCAGCAGAACCAGCAATAATTTTTTTTTTCTTATTCAAAAAAGCTTTATTGACATAACAAGAGGGTTACAAATGCCAATAGGTGATAAGAACGGAAGAATGAGAAACATTGAAAAACAATGGGCCTTGTGGGCCATATACAAAGCAAGGAACTGCATATAACAAGCCATTAATAAAGTTAGCAATTATAGAAGTATGTGTGTGTGTATGTATGTATATGTGTATATATTGTAGGAAGGCACAAGGTGCGGTAGTGGACGGACGCTATGTGTCACCGATCTGTCTAAGATCGGTGAAATAAAGCCTATTTATTTTGGTGTCAGCGGCAATAGGCCACTGACACGTTTTGTATGTGTAGTATGGCAGTAATGCCGTAATCCGGGTCGGGCTTTATTGGAGCAGTCTGTAGAGTTGTGTGGGAGGGACTGCTCCCACACTCCGGTCCTGGGCTTACCAGCCCTAAAATTAAGGCCAGCAGGCTCAGGTGGAAGTGGGTGTGGGTATTCCATTCCAGATCAAAACACTGGCTCATTGGATTGAGAGAGCCATACTGGGGCCTGGATAAAACCGGATGTTACGACAGATACACGGCATACGGTATTGTAGACTGTGCAAAACCAGGACCTGTGATATTTATGTTGTGTTTTATGGGTCTGAAGCAATAGCACCTGACTGTGTGTAATTTTCCTTGTTTTATAAAACCACATGCCACATTAAACCCTAGCATGTAATGCACAACAAAGTGACGGCCTCCGTTTGAGCTGATATGCCCACAATTGGTGTGATCCCGGATGTAGTGTCAACATCCTGAATAAGAGGTCTGCATGTCCTGGATTTAAAGGTGGCTGAAAGTTTTAAAAAACCAAACAAGCGCAAAGGAGAGAGCTGCTGAGGCAGCTGGTGCAAGGTGATGCGCCAGCAGCAACAAGCCCATGCTGAAATCTGTTCGGTCACCACAGCGATATACCCAACCAGCACCTAATCAGGCAAGATGTCCAATAAGAGAGGAAAGCTAGAACCTGTGGAAGGAGAACGCCAGCTACAACCCCGTCAGGAGGACGGCCAGCAGGCGCGGAAGATGGATGCTAATACGGCCCGCAGGAAGATGGCTCACCCAGAGGGACGACGTGTAATCCATTCCTTACTGTCTTCGAGCGGGTGGCTGACTGGAGGAGACCTACCCAGCTCCGCAGTGGGGCAAGAGTTCCTGGCCCCGATTCTCACGGTGGCGAGCTCAAAAGCTTTACTATGACTTATCTCTGCCATGATGCCAGGGAATACCCTCGGACCAAGTTCGGAAAATTCCTGGCTTGCCTGGTCTGGACTGTCACAGTCCGGCACAAAGTGTGCATCAGTGGGGAAAACAGAGGGACCGCGTCCCCCCGAGGTCCCAAATGTTTGATCTCCTGCACCTCATCCAGAAATGGCTGCAGCCGGTATGTTCCATGTGTTTCCCACCCAGAATGGTAGAGAGGGTCATTATGGACCGGCTTTTGTGCACTCGTCTTATCTTTCCCAAGCCAGTGCAATGCTTGGTGGGTGCAAGGAGGAATCCCCCAGACGGCGGATGTAACTTAATCGGCTTTGGTAGAGAGATATCAGACCATGGAGAATTCCCAGCTGATCCAGGACCCAATGCCTCCCCTACTGGCAAGTACCCCCGACTGGACCCTGAAGCCAAAGAAGCGGTACAAAGCTCCCTAGAGAACGCGCCGTCCAAGCCAAGGCCCTGCCCAGCGCCGACATCCGCCAACCCCCTTGTCCGGTGACATTATCATCTGTAGATGCCAGGCTGGTGGGCTGTGGCGGCCCGGTGCCGCCCTTCGTCTATGGAACCTAATGACTGTTTCCGTTGGGCTGCGTACGTTCACCTGTTGGCGGCTTCTGTCCCCCCCCGTCATGCACAGGCCGTGGTGTACACTATCCAGGACTTCCACTCTGTGTCCCCATCAGGGTGATGGCAAACCCCTGTTAAGTGGTCTCCAGGTAACTCGGTGAAGCATGGTGTTACTCTCCTGACAGCCATATACCCCCATTTTTTTTTTATGGTTTCCAGGGAAAACTTTGGGGTCACCTAATACATGGAGGAAACCAGAAGCCGTACCCCGTGGCCCAAGTAACTTTTAAAATCGATTGGGGGTACGGTGTCACACCGTTATTTAGGCATTTGCGGGGATTAGTGCACGAAGTCTATAATTGGCCAGGGACTGCCCTCCTTTTGGGGACTGTGGTAAGGTGCCATAAACAAGCGAAAGCACCCCAAAACCCAGAGTAGTTTCCTGAGAGCGACCTGACCATAGAGGTGGTCCCGCGATACCCGATTCTGGCTCCGTCATGGAAAGGGGATGGTAAGAGTGGGGAGTCAACCCTTGATATACAACGCCAGTACTCTCTAGGAGTACTAGGGAAATTTTGGGACGGCCCAGCAGTCGGGAATGAGACCCTAAAAGGGGCTTCAACAGGCGTGGTGGTACTTATGGGGTACCCCAAGAGAGTCAGGGGCTGAGGAAATATTTCCCCATTTTGCCGTAAATCAGATTTGTTGTACCGGGTATGACCCAAATCCTTGAGGAGTGGTGGTAACAACTTCTGTTCCCACCACCATACAGGCGGATGGTAATAGATCTGGCCCACAGTCCAACGATGTTGTGGGGGACACCTGGGGCCGCGATAAGACCAAAGAGAAGAAATCTACACAATTTTACTGGCCAGGGTCTACATGGAAATCCGAGAACTACTGCCATCCTGTCCCGCCATTGCCAATCCACCGTCCCCTATGCCATTTTTCTCAGCCACTAATACCATTGCTATTATTCCGAGACAAACCCTTTGAGAGAGTAGCAATGATTTAGTAGGCCCGTGGGTAAAGTCTGGCCTAGAGACACCTAGTAAATTCTGGTCGTCGAGGACTATACGCCACCAGGTTACCCAGAAAGCTGTACCCCTTAGAAAATGCTTCCTCCAAGGTAATTGCCTAGGGAACTATTGCACATATTTTCCAAACGTGGGCTTGCCGAAAGATGAGTCCTGATACGATCACGGGGACCACCGTGTTTTAAATCGAGAGTTTAAGCAAGAACATATGCAAGGTTACTGAAGAGACCCACTAACGCACCCTGTGTACCACCACCCAGACAGAGATGGCTTGGTGGGAACGTTTTCCAACAAGACTTAAAGGCCATGTTAGAATAAGGTATATAGAAAGATGGCCGAGATTGGGACTACCTGTTGCCCGATATGCTCCTGATCTCTAAGCCGAGAGTGTTTCCCCTAAGCTTCCACAGGCCTTCACCCCTTTTGAGTTACTTATGGCATTCATCCCAGGGGACTATTAGATATTGCCAAGGAGACCTGGGAGAGTGAGGTCACCGCCCGCATAAAAGCGTCCCTTGAGCAATGCGTGTGCACAACTTACAGGACGGATTCACTCAGTGTACTGCCCTAATTGTAAAGGAAAACCATCTACAGGTGCGCAGAGGCGCAAGCGCGTGGTCTACAAACCAGGTCAGTCCCGCGTTGATACAGTTTCGGCCAGAGGGGGAACAGGTCCTAGTACCTTAGTACCGAACGGTGGGACGAGTGTCAAGTTCCTGGCGAAATGGCAATGGTCCCCTACGAGAGTAGTTGAGAAGGATTGGGGGAGTGTCAACTATCGGGTCCATCAGCCAGGGAGAAGGAAGCGCCTACAAGTGATACCATGAGTTAATCTGCTCAAGCCATGGATGAAGATAGGAGACACCCCGGAGGCAATCCTTGCTTCAAATTTTTATTGGTTTGGGTTGGGGGTGTCCCAACCAGAGACCAGTATACAGGCAGTGAAGAATTGCAAGACCCCTTGTCTCCATCACAGACCCAACATTGTCAGACAACTGCCTGCAACAAAATAGGGACTTATTCCACGAGTAGTCACCAGGGCTAACCCATATTTTGTAGAACATAGAGATCGCACAAGAGCCTCATGTAGAGAGTAGAAATTTAAAAAACCTTATAGGATTCACGAGGCCCTTAGAAAATTGTGGGCAAAAGGAAGTGTTCAGAGGAATGCTTAAAAATAGGAGGTGATATGAGGAGTCAAAGAGTGGATGTCCCAGCCCCATTCGTGTTTATGTCCCAAAGGCCTAACACCGGTGAGTGGCGCTTTTTGCAACGTACAACCGCAAGCTAAATGAAGTAAACGAATGTACGGATGCAGAACCCCCATGCCCTCGGGTAGATGAGCTTAATTGAGAGGCTAGTGTGGTACCACCAGCCCGGTATATCAACACCCCTAGACCTGTCCAAGGGTGTAATTGGCAGATGCCCCTTAGCCAAGGAAGGCCTAGCGTATAAACCCATTTCCACACCACGAGTGTCCCTTCCACTTGTACGAGAATCCGATTGTTTACATGGGGGGGGGCCCACCGCACCTGTCCAAAAGGGCTTATGGACAGGATCAGGACCCCACCGGGGCATATGCGTCAGCTACCTTGACGACATAGTCATCTTCAGGTCGCGAGGTATTGTGTAGATGTCACCCCAAATGGAAGATCCAAGCTGGTCCTAGAATGCCAAGGAAAGGTGTTTTTATTACCATAAACCCAAGTACTAGCTGTGCCATCGGATGAGAGAAATGTCCCGTATACGTTGGGTTTTTATGTACCGTGGGGAAGGGGGGGAGTATAAAGCTAGCCGAAGTGTAAACAAGAATAGAAGCAATCCAAAACTGCCCCTGCCCACTAACCAATAAACAAGTTATATGAGCATTTCTGGGAATCGTGGGGTAATTAAATGTATACCGGCGTGGTTTGATCCCCACTTAGCCCGAGATGGCAACGCCCCTTGGACTGACCTAATAAAAGGGGACTAATTCCGCCAAGATCAAATTGACCCCCCAAAACTTGAAAATAGCCCTTTGTAAGACAGCCAGTTTTAGTGGCCTCCGGATTTCTCCGCGAGTAATTTGAAAAGTTACAACAACATAATGCCACGAGGTCGGCCTAGGTGCGGTAAATAGTCCCAGGTTATCAATGGGAGGAACATCCCTTGCTTTTCTGAGACCGAAGCTTGTCCCCTGCCGAGGTAATTTACGCCATTTATTGAGAGGTGACATGCGTTAGCCTGGTTTAAATGGGCCACTAGAATCTCTCCGTTACTACCCCGCTCCTGGGTCCGCAAATTTAGGCTGTTGACTGATCATGCCCCCGTTGAAATGCAAGGGATAAAAATGGCAACGAATGCCAGGGTCACCTCGTTGGTTCCTGGCCCTGCAGGATATTTAAATTCTCGGTGAGCACAGGCCGTTCAAGCTCAGGAACTGCAGAGATGCCCACTATCAAGGGTACATAGTTTAAATGGCTTAAAGGTGCCCAGTCCCCAGGCATTGGGCAGAGGAAGGGGGGGTATGTAATAGGCGAGGCAACAAGGAGGCGTTAGTGTGGACGGGGGTACGCTATTTGTCACGCGGATCTGATCAAAGATCGGTATAAATAAAGGCGCAATTATAATTTATGGTGTGTCACGGCAATAGGCCGACTGACACGTTATAGTATGGAAGTATGCAGTAATGAGCCATGTAATCCCGGTCGGGTGGCTTTATTGGAGCAAGTCCTGTCAGAGGTTAGGTGGTGGAGGTACCTGCCACCCACACTCCGATCCTGGGCATACCAGCCCTATATAAGAGCCAGCAGG
This sequence comes from Phyllomedusa bahiana, assembly GCA_025379985.1. Classification (NCBI taxonomy): domain Eukaryota; kingdom Metazoa; phylum Chordata; class Amphibia; order Anura; family Hylidae; genus Phyllomedusa; species Phyllomedusa bahiana. The sequence goes on from JAODAL010004850.1 coordinate 10,529, forward strand.
GCTCTAGGGAGAAAGAGGGTGTGGTACCATCCTAGGCAAACACTGCTCATATAGGATGAGAGGCAGGAGTGAGAGAGCCCGAGCATAGAGTCCTGGATAACTCGAGGAAGTAAACATGCCCAAGAGACCGGGCATAAACCGGATAATTGTAGACTTATGAGCCAACCAGGAGAGCTGTGAATTATATGTATGCGTTTTTGTCATTGACTAGCACGCCCTGCTGTTTAATATACCTTGTTTATCAACCGATAGAGCCAATAGAACCCTGCAGTAATGTGCACAACAAAGTGTTAACGGCCTCCGATGAGCTGATACCCACTATATATATAACAAATATATATATATAAATAAAATATATAAAAAATATATAAATTTATATAAATATAAAATGCAATTGATGAGAGCTTGATAAAGAGGAACAACAGGTGCAAATGAAAGGGCAGAAACACATGGCCAACAAAAGAGTAGTAAGAGTGAAAAAATAAACAAAAACAGACGACCGACGGTTCGCACAAGGGGGAAAAAAGGAGAAAGAGGATAAGAGTAGGGTGGGAAGTTATAAGGTGCCCACCCACAAACCGGCGCCTCTTAATAGGTGGTGGACACCGTGAAGCCCTCCAAAAAATTAAATTTTAAACCCCTTCAGGTACCCCGGGTTTTATTTTTTTTGAGTGTTCACGTTTCGTTATTCCCTCCTCCTCCTCGCCTTCTGAAGAGCCATAAGCTTTTTTTAGTTTTCGCCACTCCTACATAGACACAGTGAGGGCTTTATTTTGCGGGAAAAGATGTTACTTTCAAATGTGTGTATTTCACAATACTGAAGAATATACCTGGAGGAAAACCGCAAAAGAATACCAAGTGGGACAAATTTTGTGAAAAAAAAAACGTATTTCGCCAGTTTCCAGGATGATTGTGCTTTTAATGGACGTTCAATCTATTCGGTAAATAAAATGTGTTTAACAGAATTCTACAGGGTGTTACGCATCCGGCAAATAACCAAAACATGTAGGTGTATATCCGTTTATGATTTATTTGGTACCACGTAAAAAAAATTCCAAACATAATCTATTTTTGTGAAATTTTGCGCCAATCGGACCCCATTATGTGTGACAATAACCTTTTTTGTACTAACACCTACAGACTCGAGTGAAAAAGGGGGGCATTTTTTGGCGGGCTGAAGTAGAACTAATGTATCGCTAGCATTTTTGGAATGCAATGCTACAGCTTTTTGATAATGTTTATATTCAATTATTATTGAGAGGTTGAACGTGAAAAATACCGAAAAAAACGAATTATGCGTTTGTGTGACTTTATTTTCTTATCTAATGTGTACCAGCGTGACGGGATAAATGAAGTTATAGTATTTAAGACTTTTCGACACGCAGGGCGATTTACCACATAGTGTGTATTATTAGTTTTAATGATTTTATTTGTAAAATGTGGGGAACGGGGTGATTATGCGAACTTTTAATATACATATTTTTTGTGTACTTTATAAAAACTTTATTTTAATTTTATTTTTTTACTGTAACAATTAGTCCCCCTATGGTTCTTGACCACCTAGGCGTTACGCGATTGTTATAAACAACCTAAACAATAGCAAAAAAAAGGCAAATCATAAGGCATACAAAGCGATGGCCGTTTCCCCACTACCATCTGCGGAGAACTGGAAGTGGGGCACACCTGGCCCAGGTAATAGAACGGGGAGCCCATCACACAGGTCTCCCCACCAACATGCCCGTAGATCGGAACGCGCCGTAATAGCTGAGCTGATGAGGCCGATCACCGAGCACACCCCGATCGGTGCGCGTCACCGAACGGCGTTACTATCAGAACGCCACGGCCAGATCTTTGCCGGGCGGGTGACTGATGTGGGTAAAGACATCACCATCTGGCTCGGTGTTACTTGTGCCGGGTGTTATGCTGAGGCATAATCCCGCCCGCTAACACCCTGCGGCTGTGTGGCGGGGTGGGTCGCGGCGCTGCGTCGGGCCCAGGGTCGTTGAAAGAGTTAAAGGGCTTGTCACCACCTAAATTAATCATCAGCCAACAACTCTTGGGGTCCCAGAAGAATACCAAACTTATAATCACTTGTCTCCAGTTTCAAGCGAACCGTGTAGCTCCAAGGTTTTCCGTTTGACGAATCAGTGGACGTTCCAACACAGTTCGGCAGCTATTGCGACCTGCAGCTGTCATTTGCCACTAAGGGTACATCGACCGTCAAGAAGTGTGAACAACCTCTAGGAGTGCTAGATATAAGAAAGGGCAGTGGAGAGCGGCGCTACAACAATCAAATGGCCAAAGTGCAGTTTGATAGTCCCCCGTTTGAAAGAGAATGAAAACAGTGATTAGCTTTAAACATGTAGGCAAAGGTAAATCAAGATTATTAGCCAAATGTATATTGCTGTTTGATTTTCTTCTCTTCAATCATCATTAACAATCACCCCTAGATAGCGCAAACATCTTTCCAGTGCTTAGAGTGCGAGTGCAGGGATGAGGGACATCACTACGCCGCTGTTAACTTATTGACAGCACATGGCGCAAAACAAGTTTTTGTTCTGATAAATGTTGAACCGTTGTTACAGCCTCGAGCCATTCAGCCCTTAATGTTTAAACCTATTACCTATGTTCCTTCTAACGATCTCAGTATCAGGGCTGTAAGACAACCACCCACAGGGCAGGCACTGGTATGAAACACAAGAGGTGGAAACTTCTGTAAGTAAGCAGTCACCCCTGTGTAACTTAACCCTTTACCCCGCATCTGGAAATTTTAGTAAATACTCAGGATGGTAAGAGGCTCTGTAGTTAGGAATTGCAGTACAATCCTGCTACATAAGCCGGTGGTAACTGACCTGTTAAATACAGCTGACAACCGCTGCAACCCTTAAGGGAACCCATGGTGAAAGCAGTTCGCGGGCAACAGAATGGGAATGAGAAACGGTGCCAAGCATGATTTCACACTTCGAATTGTTTCTGCCCGAGCAATCGCGGGGTTCCGATTGGTTATACATGGCAGCTGGAACCTTAGTGAAGGCTTCCACGCAGCCTGATTTACAGATTTAACTACTTCCTCGCCTATCTTTGTAAACCCTATCTTGCATTGTTATTATAACAAAGCAATAGTCTTTTATTAAACATCGTGCCCCTAGTGTGTCAAGAGCCACCCAATGTGGACGCAATGTTAAAGTAACAAAAAAAAAAATTTTGGAAGTACTAAAAAAAGATAAATATTAAAAGTTCTAAAACACGCCCCTTGTTGCCATCATACAAGTAAAATAATAAAAAAGTTAACTCATAATTGGTACTGTCGCATCCGTACAAAGTCTGTCTATTAAAATTATAAACATAATTATATCCGTATGCTGAACCCGAGGATTAAGAAAAAAAATTCCAAATCACATGCCTACAAATACATTTATTTGTTGTCATAGTCGTTTAAAAGAATTTGAAGTCGCATATATTCCAAACTGGTAACCCAATAAGAAGTACACTTCAGCCCAGTCAAAAATACACCCTCACTCAATTCCCGTGTAGGTAGATTACAAAAAAAAATCGAAATGTTTATAGATTTTTTTTAGGTATCAAACCCCTACATACTATGTAATGCCGGATTTCAGTAACTAAACTGTAAAAAACAGATACAATAACTTAATGATCTGAGTGATTGAATGCCGTAAAAAAACAGAACTTCCACAAACATGAACAAGATATTTTTTTTTCATATTTAAGTTTTGCCACCGAAATTTTCAATGTGAGTGAAAAATAATAAAAACATTTATGGCTCAGGGAAGGCAGGGAGGGAAAAACTGATTAAATGAATAATGTGTTTAGGAGTGATGGGTTAAAAGGTGTTAGTGCCTACACTGCAAAGATTAGCTAGTCTTGACATGTAGTAAGAAAGTGTAAAACACGACATTTACTGAAATACTTCCTCAATTGATAATATACTGTCCCTAAGCCATGAATAAGAGATATTACTCTGCTCAGATTACACCCAAGTGGTCTCTCCACTCGATCATATCTCCCCGTTCCCTGAAATCCAGGTGTCCATAAGTGCAGTGCTAATCCCCAGTGTATCCATCCCAAGATAGCCGAGTAATAACTCAAAGGCAGCTTACACCGCTACGGCTAAATAAAAGTCGGTAACACATATAACTCTTGTGGTGCACGGGGGAGGGTGGTCATGCACTCTGCTTATACCTCCGTGGAATAATTATAGACATGTCTACAATTCTGTTCTCCCTGCACGCAAAATAACTGAGGAGTAACGGAATCCATGTGTATTTCTCTAAGAGACCAGTTGTATATAAACCGTAATTTACTGGCGTACGTAATATGACGCTCGTGTACAGCCAGGCGCACATACCGAGCGTGCCAGTTAACTGTGCCACTCAATCCGCACCTGAGAAATGAAGCCCCTGTGATCGGCCCGCCTAAGATCACTGCAGAAATGGCGCGAATAACGTGCCCCTTTGAAAATCCGTCCCAAAATAAGCGTAGTTTGCATATAAACCTACCATAGGCTCATGTCCTACACATGGCATCAGACAAAAAAACGTCCCACAAAGGCTGCGCCGTTTTTAACTCTGAAGCAGGACCCGCGCGACTCCACCGGGCGTTATATTGTTTGTTCATGCTTTGTGACAAAAGCCACGGTCGCTTCCCGTTTGATTCCGTGTACGTCCACCCCATACAATTTTGAATGGTAAGGGAAGACGGCGAATGAAAACTGAGAAGCACCGGCGTAATATCAAGCATGTCCGTATAATGTACGAGAGCCAGCTGCCGAAAGACGGGCAGAGAAAAATATGGAGGCTGTGATAGAAAAACAGCCAGCTCGTCTTTTTATTTGTGCCTGTCTATGGGCCACACTAACTAACAGTATCTTTCCCTCGCATTTTTAAAAAACGAAAAGCGCCGAGAGAACCAAAACGTTTTCTCTAATGTGCATTAGGGACATAAGCCTAACAAGAATTAGTATTTGTTTACCTTTGATAAGCACTTGTTTTCATTCTCCAGGGAGTCAGTTTACTAAAGATTAAGTATCTTGTATTTGGTCACATAACCTACCCCTCAGCTAGTTAAAGAGTGGCTAAATATGGTAATCATGCGCGAAATAGAACCACACACAGGGGCTGCCACAGCCTGACGAGGCAGTGTTGAATTCATAGACTGTTCGCCTGCTACTAAAACCTGCATTGTGAGAAAACCCCATTAAAGAGGAACCTGATCAACATAGATAATGCCCCCTTGCTGAGTGAACAGAAACAGCGCTAGTGTCCAGACCTGCTGTTCCCATCGCTGTCCCCCTTATAGATTAAGTAAATGCAGTAGTTGGTCCCGTGTATTAAAATTCCACATCTGCATTTTTTCCACAGCCAGAAGATTGACATTCTGAAAGAGTCCTTCAGAGTGTCAGGTTTTTTTTCAACCCCCCTTGCCTAACAGAGGCTAGTCCCCGCCCCCTCAACTGACAAACTACTTTACATAGTAATAGGGCCAGAAACAATGTAAATACTGTCATGGTGCGTGTAGCTAGCCGTTGTTGGGCGGGAGCCAAACACCTGCCAGAATAATATAGTAAGGTGGTAAATGCTCTAAACACTGCTAGCATTGAGCTTGCATCTAAACAGAATGGGACACAGCGCTGGAAACAGCAGTTCAGTTACTATCTTTGTGCTGCCCTCAGCAAGTGGGGCCAATACCTCATGTGACAGGTTCCCTTTAAGGGGATGATGGGCCCATAGTAAGATACACTTGTTATAGTTTACACTTCCATGTTCTTTTGGGGAGAGTGGATTGTTTCTAGATATATTTTGGTGGTGCTAGACCTAAACCACTAAAAGTAGCCTACCTGTAATAATACATCTTATTTTTATCTTTTGAAGCCATAGAACATCTATGTATATTAAAAGGAGCCTATAATTTTAGAAGACATTGAGAAATGCACCAACTCATTATCTCACTTATCCCCATTTCTGAAAATAAGTAAAATACAATCTATACGTACCTTCTTTCTCTCACCTGTATACAGCAAGTTATATACAGGTCCGCATCAACACTATACCAATTTCATCATAAACTTTTTTATTTACATAAAAGTACAAAACGTAATCAAGGGATACTACATTTTATTCTAAGTACAGAACATTTCAAAATGTGTAAAAATAACAATGTGTTTCCTGTTTAAAGGGGTATGCCACGATGGTAAATGGTTGAACGTAGGGATCCTCCAAAATGGTTTTAATCACTTTTCTAAATATATTGTGGATTACAAAAATTGCATTCTGAGAAGACGCTACAGCCTCCCTTACAATGCCCTTGGTTATTTCAAAGTTTGTATAGATACAGCCGACAGAGCTGCAGGCCGTGGCTTGCGCAGAGAGAGCTTCTTATCCTGATGAGACTAGCTGCAGAAGTTTTTAAGGCAACCGGGTAGCAATATGTGATTTCTTTTTGTAATACAGAATCAACTATTGTAGTGTGATTAGATACCTGCTATTATCTGATGACAGAATGAACATGAAAGAAGCTTATCAAGCAGCAGAGTATAATAGGAGATTTCTCTTTTGTATAAAGAATCCACAAGGTTCTGAGTTTTATTTTTTTTCATTAAACAAGTCACAAGGATCCCGTTTGCAGCTCTGTGCTCTCCACTTGTGTGTTATCCTCTTTCTTTCAATCTCTGATTTGTTTACATTAACATTAGCATCTTAGCCTGCATAAAGGCTCGCATAACACGTTGCTGACTGAGGCTGTACTTGTGCTGACATCTAATTCCACGTGTTTACTGTTATTTATTCACTATAAGATATATCTTGACACCTCCACATAGGATTCCACACTCCTCACACCCCCTCCCCTCTCTCCCCTGCATTCTTCATTTGACCTCAAGTGTGAGTTTGTTGACATTCTAATCTGCCTGGGCTGATAAGGAGAGGAAGAGAACAAATCGTCTCTGTCAAATCCCCTTATAACTGTCTTGCCGAATACAACCTCACTGTTAACCACCAGAGCTCAGGAAAGTGTCTTAGCAGAGAGTAGTACATGGAAAACTGACAAGGAAAAACCATGTCGTGAAAGCCATCATTCATTTGGAAGTAAAAAAAAAACTAACTATTTATTCACATTAAAAATTGGTGAAGATAGAAGTCTGACGTCGTATATAGGGTTAACAGCAGCAAACCCATAGTACGAAGCTACATCATGGTAATATTCATAGTCTGTTATTTAGCCAGGAAAGCCTCCTGGAATCAATCCATGCCCCCAGCTCTGCCAATCCAAGACAAGGACAGGTGATGATTGAGTATAATACAATACAACCATTTTGAGGGTAAATGTAAAACAAGCACGATTTCACATTTACGGTAATGTTCACACTGCATTATTTAATCGCTCATTATTTCGCCGCTGATTGCTCTTAAACACGGGGCATAATGCGTGCCGCTAATTACGGTGATTCATAGCTCTCGTAGAGCACGTCCGGCCACCGCTTTCCCCGAGCGTACAATTAGATCGTAACATGCACACAGGAGAGAGAAGTGACGCTTACAATGCTTGTCAATTGGGCCATCCAGGTGCAGCCATCCACACCGCGTATTGATGTGCGCATTACAGCAATTTCCCAATCCGCAGTTGTAACATATCCTTCGAGCAAAATAAAAATCTTTTTTGTAGGTTTTTTTTTAATGTCTGATATAGTGCTAGCCTAAACATGAAACAGAAGTGCCCAGTCGTCCTACTGTAACAGTTGCTCTCGAGTAATATTATATTGACAAATGCAATAGATTGTCAGATAAACTTTGTGAATTTTAGGGCCTAGCCCCTTTGACCACAAGAATAGCAACTTTTTATACAAGGATATAAGAGTCCCATTAGTACCTTGTTCTCGCATTATATATGAGGCAGCAGCCTAAGTCTATGGCTTTGTTTTTTATTTTTTGTTTCTATAGGTAACAAGGCTGGATTACATCACATGAAAAGGCCCATTATGTGTCTAAAATAAGTTTTACGTGTTTGTTATCTTAAGGCAACAAGTGCTCAAGGCAAGGGGGAAAAACAAAATGGCGGAGATGTAAGGCAAAGCAGCAGGCAAATGTGATACAAAGGCGTAGTCAAAATTCTTGTTTCTGTCAAGTAAAGATCCGCTAAGGATTTCATGTGTGATAGTATTGCTTAGACATAGGGGTGAAACAAAGCCACATCATTACTCTACAAGGATAAAGGGGTTAGTCTGTCTCACTCATACAAATAATGAGCATTTCACAGTGTAGCGAACACAAAATGAATACGTTTTTCCACGTGTTAATATTTCTTGTTTACATCTTATTTTTAAAACTATCTACAAGTGATTTTAATCACCTTCTGGTGCTATCTCTGGTCCCCAAGTGACCGAGACCTGTGTACTACTTCTCCCCTTGCTTTTCGTTCTATCTTGATAGCTGGGAGTGACATCAACACACAGGTCAGTCACTGAGAGCGCTTGTGTTTTATCGTGATCTATTCAGACAAAAGACTAAATACTGTTAACATAAGCTCATAACTTCTCTTCACCAGACCCAGAGGAAGGTATTAATTTATTTAATCTAGACTAAAAGGAAGAGAAGTCTGATACACAGAGCTCATATGCTAATTACAGACAGCTTGACCAGGAAGTGACAGAGCAAAAGACAGCTTATTGTCATTCATGCAGTCCTATGAAACTTTGAGATGAGACAAGACCCATATTAAGAACTGTTAGCCGCAAATTTAAAATGGGGTCACTTCAGATGCACCAAATGAAGATCAAATGATCCTCAAGGAACCAAATTTCACACCATTATTTGATTCCATGGTGGCAGCTAGCGGGTGACATGGTTTGAGGCAACAAGTCCGAAATAATAATAATAATCTTAATAATATATCGGATCAACATATCCTCAGTCACTTTACAAAGTGTCAAGGGTAATACTTACAGACATAACACATTAAAAGATACTTTACAGATGAGACACAAGGTTTGAGTGCCTGCTCTGTGAGACTTACAATCTATTATAGGGTGTAATGGGTGAAACAACAACGGTAAAGAAGATGCCATTTTTACAATGGCTCCGTCCATTGTTTTCCATGAAACTACAGGTGGGTAGTATTACATGAAAAAATGGAATGAACCTGTCCACCCGCGACAGTACATCTATATACAGATAAGTGCGCTGTGAGTGCCCCAAGTGCAGGGAGTGACATGATGTTTGAGATAGCAGCTAGGTCTTTGGTAGACCAATGACCGATATAGATGGGTATTTTCAGTGTCCCATCTAATAAACAGTGAGGGTTGTGAATGTGCCTTGAATCGCCCTCGGTTATGCTATTCCAGGAGAATTGGTGCCATTTTGCACGTGTCCAAATCTTGTAGGCAGGTTCCATTGTGCGGTGATCGAGTGATTGATGAGTGTAACCAGATACAAACAGCAGAGCGGAGCGAGAGCGGGTACGTTGTTGGTAGACAAGAGACATAGCGGTAGGAGAATGTGGGGGTGGGGCAGCGTTGTGGATGAGCTTGAATGAGTTGTAGAATGCTGAGATTTTTATACTGTAAGTCCTGTACTGCATTGGGAGGCAACCAGTGCAAGTGACTGAACACCAGGGTAGAGGCATTACCAGTAATAACGGCTGGATAGAAAAAGCAGTGAGCCGCTGGCCATGCGGCATTCTGGCAGATTGGAGAGTGGGAAGTTTGTGCAGAGAGGGAGACCGTGATTAGCAAGTAGTTTACAGGTAGTCAAGACGGAGAACGGCAAAAGAGCATGAATGAGAGGTTGAAGTTTGTTTTCACACGGTTTGAGAAAAAATGAGACTGATTCTGGCGATGTTCTTTAGATGATCAGGAAGACAGAGGCGGTGCCAAGGGAAGGATATATGGGTGAGGAAGACAAGATCAGAATCTAGTATTAAACCCGTAGACAGCGGGGCCTGCTGCCTAGTGTATATTAATGATGTGGTTTGCCTTACACACCCTGAAACAGAAACATCAGGGAGTGCGGTATGGATGGTAAATGCGAGTAAAGACAATAAGATTTCAGTTCCTATAGGAGTTATGTTTCAGATGAGAGATGGACATGATGTCCAGAAGACAGCGCGCCAGACATTCACTGGTGTGTTTTTGTATAGCCTTGGCTGGAGTGATTCACGGGAGTGAGGTGTATAATTGGGTTGTCATCATCGTATGAGATGGTAACTGGATGCCGAAATCTACTGAATGATATTGTCCATGTTGGGCTTGTGGAACAATGTGAAAAGAGGAGAGTACCTAGAACTGATTCCCCTGAGGACTCCAACAGCAAGAGGGAGATGATAGGAGAAGAACCAAAAATGATGACCTGAAGGAGCGACGACAGGTAAAGATAAAAACCAAGCCGAGATCAGTTGGACCAGGAAGTCAATGGCGGCTGAGCATGCTGTGAGTGAGTAAGGGTTGTGTGATCCACGGTGTTCAAACGCAGCAGAGAGAACCAAGCGAATGCACACCGATTTAGTTATCCCTCATGAGATTATTGCTAGTTTAAGTGAGGTCATGTTGAGACTTTAACTAAGGTCAGTATTCCTCCGAGGAGTTTAGGGTGCGAGGAAAACATGATTATGCATAGGGTCAATGAAGAGTATTTTAGCAGAAAGATATGCGGATTAGGCGAGAGTAGACCAAGTGTACCAGGTAGAGTTTAGAGATGAAGTGTCGGTTATAGAGACTGGTCGGTATTGGCAGCACAGGAGCGGGGTCCAGGAGAGGCGCTTATTTTATAGTAAAAGGTGGTTAAGGATGGTCGTGTTTGGAAGAAGATGTTGAAAGATCCCTAGTGGAGATGTAAGAGGTTACAGAAAGCATATGTGAGAGCCATCAGCGGAGAGAAAAGATTGTGGACAAGGGTTGGGGTAATGTGGGTCAGTAAAGGAAGCAGAGTGTGAGAGTGCTGTGCAGACAGGATAAGCCTGGACGACACTTCTACCTCTGTCTCGTGTTCACGGGCTGAGTGAGAGTAGATATAGAAGGACATGCGTGAGGGGATTGTGTGATGGTATATACGTAGGGACTGAGATATGTTTAGCCTGATATTTATAAATTTTACTACCTATTGAAGTAAGGTGGGCCATGTCTTCAGCACAGAGGTTCATTGTACTGGGCCCGTGAGCCAACTAGGCCTAAGGAGGGAAGAGGAAGGATGTACAACGATGGAGATTTAGTGGTTGATTGATTTAAGGTTGAGAAGAGGAGTGAGAAAAATTTTTTGATTGTCCCAGTTGAATGGGCCGTAGTTCAGGTCCGATCAATAATAATGTAAGTGCAGAACGTCATGCAGGTAGCTTCGACATTCTCCACCGGCGCTCTCCGCCCACCTGGAACAACTCAGCTGTCAGATGGCGAGACTGAGACGTGTGCCACGGATAGCTTGCATCGACACTGGTGGTGCGGTGCCTGAGTGTGTGCCAACATGAGCCCATTGGTGGTTATTGAGAGTTTACACTTAGATATACGATCGACAGCCTGTGTCAGGACTGATGAGGGAAGGGAAAATGGCAGTGAGTGGCCTTAATGTGTGTCTGATGGGTACCAGTAGAATAAATTAGCAGGATGTGGTGAATGTACGAGAAAGAGTATGATGAGACAGGATAGTGTCCAGAGAAGGCTGTGAAATATAAGTTATAATGAAGTGTAAGATACAGGTTGTGGTCAGAGAGCGCATTAATGAGAATAGGGAAGAGTAATAAAATTTGAGGAAAAAAACAACGACACAGATCCAATAGAGTTCCCATCCTTGTTGTTTGGTATGCACGATCCAGTAAACTGTGTAGAGCCAAGAGAAGATGTTATGAAAGACACTGAGTGCAAATGAACCATGGTTGTCAACAAATGTGGGGATTTATGTGAAATCACCATGATGAGATGTTGGGTCTTTCAGTAATAATGAAATGTGGTGGTGAGCCAGTGCCAAAATCGATCCAGAAACTTTTCTAGTTGAGAGCCCGGGGTCCTGTAGACAACTGGACTCTGATGGAAGAGTGGCTGAAAGGTCTGAAGGATGAGACCTCAATTGAATTGGCGAAAGTTGAGGGAGGGTGCATTGGGAATACCTGGTAGGTGCAATGTGGAAGTAGAAAGTAAGCCGACTACCTCCACCCTGGCCAGTTACCTCATGTTGAGGGTTGTGTGGTTGAAGTGTAGCCGCCTTAGTTGGATAGCGTCAGCAAGGGGACGGTGTCAGATTGCTGGAGCCATGATTTCCAGTGAGGCCATCAGGTTGAATGGATATTTGAGTGAAACAGGATCCAAGCACAGCAGACGAGTTTGATATATTGCAGACGTGATCGGGCGTGTCCATATAGCACACTTAAAGGGGCAGAACAAGACAGCGAATAACAAGCAGGTTAGCAGGGTTCATCTGGGAGGCTGAGGAGGTAGGTGGGATGAGCAGTGAAGTAGGGTGGCCGCTGGAGGTAATATGTAGGATTGACCCCCTGCGCAATAAGCAGGAGAAATGGGAATATAGACAGCAGATGGAACAGTTAAGAATAATGGAGGAGGCGTATTTGAGTTCATAAAAATGTGGAGCTGGGAGGTTTTTGTGTGTGGGTGGTGTTGAAAAGGGAAAAAAGCTGAGTGGGGATGATTACATGAGTGAGGGAGAGGCATATGAGTAGCATATGAAGGATACAAATGTCTGCGGCAATCAGGGTTGGTAAGATAGGAGGCAGATGGCTGCAGTAAATATAATAGCAAGCATGGAAAATTCAAGGGGATAAGCGTACAAGTGCAGCTATACTTACAAAAGGCTTGAGTCCCCAGCTCCCCTTATCCTCACCTTTCTGGCTCAATTTCTGGGATATCACTGAGGACGCCACATGGGTGAATAGTCCACTTAGAAATATGTCACGTGAAATATGGCCTGCAGCCCTTTGGGCCGCAATTTATACCAGCTTGAGTTTTTAATTTAAAACATTGGGGGCATTCAAGTGTCGTAAACGGGTGGAGTACAAAAGCTCTGCACCAAGAACACCGGGGGGAAATTGGGGTTCAGGCTACACAAATAAACACACGATAAAAGGAAGACAAGCGGGCAAGAAAACTAGACAAAAACCCCAAATTTTTAAACTAGCAGAGAAAAATTTAGACAAAAAGCGGTGGTTTGGCTGGGATTTGCTGTTCACCAGACAAACGTACCATTTAAACTAAGCAAGACAAAAAGACAATAAAGCGGGGTTTGGCTGGGATTTGCGTTCACCAAAAAGAGACCTTTTAAAAAGCAAACAATTAACATATGATGGGGGGTGGTTTTGTGGATTTGCGTTCCCAACAAACGTACCATTTAAATAACAGAGAAAATTTTAAAATATAGCGGTGGTTTTTTTGGGGTTTGCTGTTCACCGACAAGACGAACCATTTAGACAAGAAAGAGACAATTAACAATGAGGGGGTTTGGCGGGATTTGCTGTTCACCAGAAAAGACGTTCCGGGAAAAAGGAGAAGAAAACAAGTCAATGATATTAGGGACTCCAAAGTCTGCTCTATTAATTTCTGGGAATTTCGAGGATTGTCACTTGAAAAGTCACTTTAAAATATGGCATAAAAATGGCCCGCAACCTGGTCCACAGCCCAGTCTGCAACTTATCCTTTTATTTTTGCAAGGTTTCCCAGAACTCGGAAAAACCAATGAAGACGTGATTTGACATCGGGAGAGTATGGAAAAAAATGTAAAGCCAAAGATTTAAAGCACCCCACGATTTTTCATGAAAGGCAAGCCACGGTTTAAAAAAAAAATTTACAAAGGGTTTTACCATCAAAAATCCGTTCCAAAAACAGTTGAAAAACATTTGAAATGTTTGCACTAAGTGGCCGTATTCGCCGGATTTAAAATCCCCATTCTTATATTTGGGGTGAATCCGTCACAAAAATTTGACAGGCTAATTGTTTTTCTGGCCCGTATTGGGGCCCGCAAACCGAGGCGGCAATACGCACGGAAATACAGTGCAACGACGACAAAATTTCCCCCTTTTAAAACCAATTTAAATGGCCTTTTTACTTATTTAAAAACTGATTTCGGAACGGAGTTACGATCGTAAATACAGCGGCAAATCCGTTCCGAAATAAGCCGTGTGAACGAGGCCTTAGAAGGAGACTAGGCAAAAGGACTTTGCCCATCTGACACTAGGATCTAGCTTGTTCTGTATAAGAATGCTTCATACTACTGGGCTAAAGGACCTAGTCTCTCTGCTCATTAGGATTTAGCTTGCTGCATATAACAGCACTATATACTAGAGGTTTTAAGGGACTGGGCTCCTGCCCCTAGGATTTAGCTTGCTCTATATAAGAATGCTATATACTAGTGGGCTAAAGGACATCGCCTCTCTGCCCACTAGGGTTTTTGCTTTCTCTATATAAGATTACTATATATTAGTGGGCTCAAGGATGTGGTCTCTGTGCATAGCAGGATTTAGCTTGTACTCTTTAAGAATGCTATTTACTAGTGGGCTAAAGGACGCGGTCTCTCTGCCCACTATGGTTTAGCTTGCTCTGTATAAGATTGCTATATACAGTTTCCCGCAAAGATTGAAACCCCCCCGAGTCAAGAACTCAAAACTGCAGAACATTGCACGGGAAGATAACCGTGAACCCAGAACCCACAGTACTTAGAAAACATAGCCCCCAAAGAGGACCAGGCACCCAGGGCCAACAATCCCTGAAGAGCATTGCTGTAGGACAGGGCCCCGAGAAGAGACAGTTCCTACAGAGCATTAAACTCCAGGACAGGGCCCCCAGAAGCCACAGTCACTGCAGAGCATTGCACCCACAGGAGGAAAGGGCACCCCGAAGCCACAGTCCCTGCAGAGCATTGTACCCCAGGTGGACAAGGCACCCAGAAGAGACAGTGCACCCCCAGGTGGACAGGGCACCCAGAAGAGACAGTCCCTACAGAGCAGTGCACCCCTCGGGGGGAACAGTGCTGTGCAGAGCATTGCACCCCCAGGTGGACAGGGCACCCAGAAGAGAAAGTCCCTGCAGAGCAGTGAACCCCCGGGGGAACAGTGCTGTACAGAGCATTGCACCCACGGGTGGACGGCACCCAGAAGAGACAGTCCCTGCAGAGCAGTGCACCACCAGGGGGACAGTGCTGTGCAGAGCATTGCACCCACGGGTGGACAGGGCACCCAGAAGAGACAGTCTCTACAGAGCAGTGCACCACCAGGGGGACAGTGCTGTGCAGAGCATTGCACCCCAGGAGGACAGGGCACCCAGAAGAGACAGTCCCTGCAGAGCATTGCAACCCAGGAGGACAGGGCACCCAGAAGAGACAGCCCCTGCAGAGCATTGTACCCCAGGAGGACAGGGCACCCAGAAGCCACAGTCACTGCAGAGCATTGCACCCACAGGAGGAAAGGGCACCCCGAAGCCACAGTCCCTCCAGAGAATTGCACCCCAGGAGGACAGGGCACCCAGAAGCCACAGTCCCTGCAGAGCATTGTACCCCAGGTGGACAAGGCACCCAGAAGAGACAGTGCACCCCCAGGGGAACAGTGCTGTGCCGAGCATTGCACCCCCAGGTGGACAGGGCACCCAGAAGAGACAGTCCCTACAGAGCACTGCACCCCTCGGGGGGAACAGTGCTGTGCAGAGCATTGCACCCCCAGGTGGACAGGGCACCCAGAAGAGACAGTCCCTGCAGAGCAGTGCACCACCAGGGGGAACAGTGCTGTGCAGAGCATGGCACCCAGAAGAGACAGTCCCTGCAGAGCATTGCACCCCAGGAGGACAGAGTACTCAGAAGAGACAGTCCCTGCAGACCATTGCACCCAGGAGGACAGGGAAAACCCAGAACCCACAGTCCCTGCAGGCATTGTACCCCCAGGGGAAACGGCCCCAGAAGGACAGTGCCCCCCCGGGGGGAACGGGCTGTGCCGAGCATTGCACCCCAGGGGACAGGGCCCCCAGAAGAGACAGTCCTACAGAGCATGCCCCTCGGGGTAAACAGTGTGTGAGAGCATTCCCCCCCGGGTGGACAGGGCCCCCAGAAGGACAGTCCCTACAGAGCACTGCCCCCCTGGGGGTGTGAACAGTGCTGTGCAGGCATTGCACCCCAGGTGGACAGGTACCAAAAGAGAAGCCCCTGCAGAGCAGTGACCCCAGGGGGAAACATGCGTGCGGATGGCACCCAGAAGAGACGTACCTGCAGAGCATTGAAAACCCCAGGGGACAGGGCCCCCAGAAGAGAAGCCCTGAGGCATTGTCCCCCAGGGGGGACAGGGCCCCCAAAAACCCAAAGTTCCTGCAGAGCATTGTCCCCCAGGGGACGGGCCCCGGGAACCCAAAAGTCTCTGCAGAGTTTGCACTTAAAAGAACAGTACATTACAGCAGCAGCCTGTGTGGAGCTCTGCAGCCAGTCTGGTAGACCTCACCCTCTAGCTTACTCAGAATAGCTCGTCCCGCACAGGTCACATGGCTGTGACGTCGGGAAGGCCTTTACCCATAGGAAATAGATCTATGAAAAAACCCAAAACCCATTTTGGTTTTTTGGAGCTGCCTGTGTGCAATGGGCGATGCCATGGAGGGGAGCAGCATGGCACTGCAGAAGCTGGGTAAGAGAGCGCCGTGCCACAGAGGATGCTGGTGGATGGGAGGAGCATGTGTTGCCTCAGGGAAGAGGTGGGGAGATCATGAGCATCCTACCTGCTCCTCTCTAACGGTTTAATACCTTTTACGTATAAATTTCGAGTCCTCCTCTACTCCTGGTTTAGCACATGTACTAAAATTTTTGCGGCCCGTATACTTTACTAATATGTTCAGGGGGTCCATCATACTGTACTAATATGTTGCAGTGTCTGTCCTACTGTACTAATATGTTGGTGTCCATCAAATGTTGCGGCGTCCGTCATACTGTACTAATACGGTATGCTGCCGTTCCTGTCATATGTTGCGGCGCCCGTGCTAGTATGTTGCGGCGCCCGTGCTAGTATGTTGCGGCGCCCGTCATACTATACTAATATGCTGCGGCGCCCGTCATACTGTACTATCGGTTTTTGCTGCCTTTTCCCGTTATGTTGCGGCGCCGTTACTGTATAATTGTTGCGGCGGCCCTTTATACTGTACTAATACGGTATGCTGCCGTTCCTGTCATATGTTGCGGCGCCCGTGCTAATATGTTCCGGTGCCCATCATACTGTACTAATATGTTGCAGTGTCTATCATACTGTACTAATATGTTGCAGTGTCCATCATATGTTGCGGCGTCCGTCATACTGTACTAATACGGTATGCTGCCGTTCCTGTCATATGTTGCGGCGCCCCTCATTATATGTTGTAACAGCTGTACTAGTATGTTGCAGCGCCTGACAGTATAATACATTTGATGTTTCACACGAGATTAAAGAACAGGAAATGACTTTGAATGCTGCTTAGATTGTGGTATGTGATGGGCACTACAGGTGTCAGCATGCCCTGCACTGGTCAGTGCGGTTTACGTGACAGGGCAGCAGTATGTGTGTCCTCGGCTCTATGTGTGTGAGCGATCCCTTTGTCAGGGGGTAGATTGGGGATTGGGATGGACCTGTCTTCAGCAGAGACCTCTCTGAGGAGGGTGGTGAAGCACCTAGAAGGTGGTGGATCACACACGAAAAACTCTTCCAAGACTAAAAGGGAAAGGCAAGAGCCTGTGTTTGGGAGAGGGAAATCTGCACTGAGTTTGGCCAGAGGGATTACCCAACAAAACATTGGGAGAGCAGACTAACCAGCGGCTCTGAAGGTAAATCAGTGGAAGGGGAGTTCCCTGGGAGAGAGGGGGTGAAACTGAAGAAACTTTCTGCTCCCGTTGTTTGCCTTTTTCCACAGGGCTGTAGCCTGTTTTACCAACTGTTATGGGGGGAACAGACTGAACCTAGTCAAGAGAGGTGGCTTGCCACATGAGGAGATTAGGGGGATTAGTTGGCTAAGGTGGAAACTCTTTTCTTAAGGACCTATGGGAACAGGGGACTCCTCTTTGGGTAGTCTCCTGTTGGGGATAGTTTTGGCTTGTCTTCTAGGAATAGCAGGCGGAGGGGTGAGTGGAGGACCTCCGCCTACCACATGGTCATCTCCTGGTTTATGCTGCACTGGTTTTGAAAGGGCATTGTGAGGAGTTTGGGGGTAAAAAATCCTGGTGGGAAAAAACCCTTTTCCAAAAAGGGTGTGTTGACCCCTTTTCAAAAAAAATTTTGGCCTCAGCGATGACCAGATCAGGATCTAGGGTTTGGGGGAAGACTTGTTAAAGGATCTGTTTGAGTTTTTTGGGGTTTGTTGGTGTCTTTCCCTGGTCGTTTAGTAAGGTTGTGTTCACACCGTGCATTTTGGGTTTTACTGTGGCTGCTTACGCCTGGTTAGAAGTAGTATGGCCAGCATGTGCTTCTGAAGTGCTCCCACTGACATATTTCTTTCTCCGGCACGTATTGTACGCCGGGTAATCATGGCTCTCAATGAGAGCTATGAATTACTGCATTTGTGGGTTTTATTGCAGTCGAATTCTGCCCCGCAAATACGCTGTGTGAACATGCCCTAAGAGACCGTCTGAAGTGTAGGAGCTCTGAGGACTGGTGTCCCCAGGAGGAGTTGTGGTGGCATGCTGGAGAGCGTGGACCACTTGCTGCTTCATTGTTCCTTCAAGAAAAGAGGCGCTTCCATCTGCTGGCCTATTCTATGCAGCGTGGGCCTGTGGGTTATCCAGAGGACTGGGTGGTAGGGACTGCTGCACCTTATTCCTAGTCAGCGTAGTGGTCAGGTTACACATGTGGAATACACAGTGTTAATGTCAACCTGTCAGAAAATCCTCCCTTTGGACAATGTTTGTAGGAACATCCCAGGTGACCTAGTGAAGGTGCTCTTTCTGGAGTCGAATAGCCCGGGTGCCCAGGATCTTCCTTTTCAGGTTCCCTTCATGGCCATGGTCACCTCCGATATCCTGGTTCTGGGCTAAGTCCATCACTGTAGTCTTGAATTTCTAGTATAAGGAGTAGAAGGCTACAGACACGAAACTGGTGCCTATGTGTTTTTGTTGACCTGTTTTATTAGGTCTTTATGTGGGAGAGGAATTTGTAGTTTGGAAAGATCTGAGTGATAAAGGGGTTGGGATGTGTTGGTGGGAATGAACAGGGGGACACTCTTGTTTCTTCGTCATGGTTGTGAGAGTTAACTCTTGTGAGACTTAGGGGTTTCAGTGTTTTGGTGAGTGGTGGGTTTTGTACTTTGAGTTTGGTATTGGTGGGAGGAGGAAAAAAGAAGTGTTTTGTTGTTGGGGGCTGCTCGGCTACACTGTAAGCTCCCATTCATGTTTATGGGAGAGTCCAGACTACTTCTCTCTTCAGAACGGAGAGATTGTGGGGCTCATTTTGGAGATAGGTCTGGGTCCCACCACTAGGACCCGCTCCTATCAGACAATGATAGAATATTCTAGCGATATGCCATCATTTTATCAAGTGGGAATACCGCTTTAAAGAGTTTTTATACCAATGCAGTAGGCCCCATCTTAAAGATAAAAATAATAATAAAAAAAAGGGTATAGCCCAGGGGAATGACCGCGATGGAGTAAATATGGCGTCAGCCATGTGACCTCCTGGCATTCAGTCAGGTGCAGGGTTATATGAGGTAAGTAACTGGGAATAATGGTGGAATAATTAATATTCAGAATATTCTAGCAGCTTCTTTACATCCGTGGATTTACTTGTATACCTGCTGTCCTTGTGAGGGTATGTGCACACGGTGTGTTTCAATATATTCACTTATATTATCCCTGGTGCGTAAACGCTGGGAAGAAGTGACATGTTACTTCTTTCATCCGGTGTTCAATAGGCGTCAGGGAAGACGGATGCAATTCATAGCTCTCTATGTAATTGCGGGGTACGTTTCTAGGTTATTTTTAAAGTTAACTATAAAACAAAGCAAAATAAATAAATGGGAGAGAGTGGAGAATGTGAGTGGCTTCTCCCTGACAGACATAGAACGCTGCGGAGGTGGTAATATGGAGAGGTTCTGCTCCTCCATACACTATATTACCTGGATCCCAGGGGTCACATGACCTGTGTGGGGGTAACATGATAAGACACTGCTGGAGGTAGTAATACTGGAGAGGTTCTGCTCCTCCATACACTACTGTTACCTGGATACCAGGGGTCACATGACCTGTGTGGTGGTCACATAAGATGCTGCTGGAGGCAGTAATACTGGAGAAGTTCTGCTCCTCACCTTCTTTTACCTGGATACCAGAGGTCACATGATCCATGTGTGGTGTCATACGATTTCAGTCCATGGGAGCCATTACTATGGACTGGAATGTGGGCTGAGCCGTTTTCTAAATAGGGGCCTACTACATTGATAAAGAGGTATAAGAACAGAATTTATTATACGTGTGTGTTAGAAAATGGTCCGATTTCCATTATATGCATGATAAATAAAAACAACATAAAGTGGACAACGCCTTTTAACACTAAACCTGCAGATAAACCAGATGAAGGGGCTGATGTATGTATTATGATGTGTTCAGGAACAGCGCTGTACATTGGTTGCGGCTGTAAATGCCTGTCCTGACAAGAGCCCACTGCCATACATGCATGCTTGGCCTGTGTGGCTGTGGTGCAGCTAGAATTGATGGCAATCAGCTCAGCAAACGTCTGTATTTTTTGTGTACTGTAAGGCCGCGTCCCCACGGCACAGGACAAATACCTGGCGGGTTTTCCGACCAGTATTTGGGCTGTTTTTGGGCCCCAGGAGGGTGGGGGGGGGGCATCTTTTCTCCGCGATTAGCATAGAAAAGCCCTCCCCACTCCCATTGACGTGTCCATATTCCGTCCGGAAACCGGTCAGAAGAATCCACATCATCAATGTTGTTTGGGCCGCTGGCAGTCTGAAGAACCGCCAGGTGGAAAACCCGTGCAGCGGAGACTGCTGCGCGGGTTTTCCGTTGAGGTCCATGTAAAAGTTTGTCAGCTGGTTTGCAGACGTTTTTCAAAACCAAAAACCGTCTGAAACACGGGTGAAAACCCTGCCTTGGGGACAAGTCCTTAAAGTGATGTGAAACAAGAGTAGGATATTTAGGTGGCACAGGCAATCCTTTGATTCCCCTGGGTAGTTCCAGCTATCGGAGGTTATCCCGATGAACCAGTGACACTCGGATGGTATCATGTACTATTTGCCAGTTTAATGACTTGTGCATATACTCTGTACATGCTGTACTTCCTGTGTATTAGAACAGATAATGGCATGACACGTACAGGACAGAGCTGGTCTAATCTGGGCCGGACATGGCTCTAGAGATAACTTGGTTCACTTACAGATGAGTTTTAGCTTATGTCATAGCCTTAGGAGCCATTACTTTCTTAGATTGCTTGTGATATAAGATTAAATTTCGGTATGTGTATGAAAACCTGTTCACACATGCAACCTGTTTACCGTTGAAAGGTTTTATGAGTAATTTCTGAGGAAATGATCTCCTTTAAAAAAAAAATAAAAAAAACCATTCTGCTGTCTGTGTTTCCTAAAATCCCAATGAGCTTGTTTACCTCTAATGTAATTAATCTCATTTGTATGTCCTCTGTCCCCAGCCTCTCCCTCCTCTCGCTTTCAGAAGCAATCCATTAAAAAAAGAAAACACAGATGCTAATGTTATTATAAATTAATACCAGGAAATTGTCTCTAGTGCTATTAGCCCTTTATTTAGGGAGATTGCCACTAACGGGTCAAACTGCAAATTCTTCCTTAAAGAGTTTTTCCAAGACTTTTAAAAACCTCCCACTATGCTAATGTAGAAAATTAATTTATACTTGCCTCGCCCATCACCCCCAGTCCAACCCAACCGTAGCTCCATTGTCCCTTCTCAGTCCCTCACTGATGACGTCTCGCCCATCACCACCATTCCAACCCAACCGTAGCTCCAGTGTCCCTTCTCAGTCCCTCCTGAGAGGTCTCGCCCATCACCACCATTCCAACCAACCAGAGCTCCAGTGTCCCCCCTCAGTCCCTCATGATGACGCCTCGCCCCTCAAACCACCATTCCAATCCAACCCGAGCTCCAGTGTCCCTCCTCAGTCCCTCACTGTTGACGCCTCACCCATCATCATCATTCCAACCCAACCAGAGCTCCATTGTCCCTCCTCAGTCCCTCACTGATGAGGTCTCGTCCATCACCACCATTCCAACCCAACCGTAGCTCCATTGTCCCTTCTCAGTCCCTCACTGATGACGCCTCGCCCCTCACCACCATTCCAACCCAACCAGAGCTCCAGTGTCCCTCCTCCGTCCCTCACTGATGACGTCTTGGCCATCACCATCATTCCAACCCAACCAGAGCTCCAGTGTCCCTCCTCAGTCCCTCACTGATGACGCCTCGCCCATCACCTGGGGACAGCCGCAAAACAGGACAAATAACTGGTCAGTATTTGTCCTGTGCAGTGGGGACGCAGCCGTAGCATGTCCGTCCTCTGTGAGCAAACAGTATCATGAAAACCAAGGAACACAGTGACAGCAGACAGCTTAGGGCTAAAGTTGTGGAAAAGTGTATTGCAGGGTTAGGTTTTAGGAAAAAAAATAGCCAAGCTCTGAGCATCTCACTGAGAACTGTCCATCATCTGTAAATGGAAGGAGTATAGCACAACTTCTAGACCTGGCCATCCACCTAAACTGACTGCACTAACTAGAGAAGCAGCCAAGAGGCCCAGGTTCCCTCTGGAGAAGTTGCAGAGATCCACTGCTCAGATGGGAGAATCTGTCTGCAGAACAACTATTAATCGTGTGCTCCACAACTTTGGAAGGCTGACCAGAATAAAGCCCTTTTTGAAAGCAAGCTGTAAGAACTCCTGTTTGCAGTTCTGTATGGGACACAGCAAGCATGTGAGAGAAGGGGCTCTGATTATATGAGACCTGAATGCCAAACGCTATGTATGGAGAAAAGCCAACAATGAGCATCACCCTCAGCACATCATCCCCACTGTGAAGCATGGTGGTGGCAGCATCATGCTGGCTAGTGGCTTTGCTTTAGCAATGACTGGGAAGCTGGTCAGAGTTAATGGGAAGATGGATGAGGCTAAATACAGGGCAATCACTGAGGAAAACCTGTTAGGGTATGTTCACATGGCGTAATTTCGGCATGCATTTCATCATGTATTTGCGCTCTAATACGGGCGAGATGTGTGCCGAAATTAGAGAACTATGGATTACGCCTCCTCTGTACGCGCGGGGAGATAAGTGATGCGCCGCGAGCAATGTATGTCTATGCTGCTGGGACCCACCTCCCTAGTGCCGCGGGAGTACGCGCTGATCAGCACAAGCTCCCAAGACACACAATGTATTATGTACTGTATGTGCCGCATCGTGTGAACATAGCCTTAGAGTCTGCAGAAGACTTGAGACTGGGGTGTAGGTTCACCTTCCAGTAGGACAATGACCTAAACATACAGCCAAAACTATAATAGAATGCTTTAAATCAAAGAATTATTCATGTGTTACAATGGCCCAATCAAAGTCCAGACCTAAATCCCATTGAGAATTTATGACCTGAAAATTGCTGTTTCCCCAACCAACCTGACTGAGCTAGAACTATCCTACAAAGAAGAATGGGTAAAGAGAGACCGACCGCAACTGTCATTACAGCTAAAGGTGGATCTACACGGTATTGAGTCAGGGGGGCTGAACATATATGCTCCTCCTCACACTTTTTAGTTTGGAAAAGCATGTATCCTTTTCCTTACACTTCACAAATACTTGCTACTTTGTTTGCTCTTTCACATAAAATATCAATGCATTTTAAGTTTGTGGCATATTTAAAAATGAGGAACAGTCCAAGGTGTATGAATACTTTTGCAACCCACTGTATAGATGTGGGCCAATAAGGGACTTGACACCTTATTGGTTATACTGTAGCGGACACTGTTGCCTGTACACACCAGCTGGTGGGTGGGGGATGAGGAAGAATGACTCCACACCACCCACTCCCTAGTGAAGCAGAGAGTGTCTCCTGCCTCACTCAGGTTGGCGCCTGTAGCAAACTGTCCATTCCTTTACAGCACTTTGATATGGGTGCTGACTAAGCGTAAAAAGAGCTGCTCCCAGGAAGGCTTGTGTTAAAAGAAAAAAAAAAAAGCAGGAGGGTAGATCTCTTCTAACTCTTAACCCCTTCCCGACATTGGACGTATGCATACGTCCAGGCGATCGTGTGGGCTCACAGGCGAGCCGCGCACGATCGCGACATGGAACCAGCAGTAAATTACCGCTGGTCTCATGCCGCATCACCCCCGGCCGCGGGTGATTAACGCTTCGATGTCGCGACCTACAATGGTCGCGACATCGAAGCTGCAGGCAGGAGGAGTGAGCTCCTGCTGCCTGCGATCCGGCGCAGCAAGCGGCAGAGATGCCTATCACTGGTCTCTTACCCGACTCCCCGGATGCTTTCTGAAAGCATCCGAGTAGTCTGGTGACGTCATCATGCCCACAATGCATTGTGGGCATGGTGATCGGCAGTTACCATGGTGACCATTACACAGCAGCAACGCTGTGTACAGGTCTACCATGGTAACGGCAATCTGACCATTGCTGTTACAAATCCTACTGGGGAAAAGTGAAAAAGTAAAACACACAAAAAATAAATTAAAAAACACGTACACCGCCCTTTTCCCCTAAAAAAATAAATAAAGTACCCATATTTGGTATCGCCGCGTGCATAACGACCCACCCTATAAACCTGTCACGTTAATTAACCCATACGGTGAACGCCGATTTTTGTTCATCCTGCAGCACATAAAATGGAATAAAAAGCAATCAAAAACTCAAACGCCAAAGTTGTACCAATTAAAACGTCAGTTCTTCCAGCAAAAAAAACATCCTTACACGTCTCTGTATACAGAAAAATAAAGTTATGGCTCTTGAGATAGCGATGAATAAATATTGTTTTACACAATAAAACACTTTTTTTTTTTTTAAGTGCTTCAAAATAAAAAAAACTATATAAAATGGGTATCGCTGTAATCGTATTGACCCAGAGAGTAAGGGCATGTCCCCACGGCAAGGGTTTTCAGCCGGTTTTTCAGCCGGTTTGCGGTTTTTCAGACCGCCTGAAAAACCGGCCGAAAATGAGCACAATTGTGCTCTATGGAAAACCCGTGCAGCAGTCCCCACTGCACAGGTTTTGCCGTCGGACGGTTTTGCCACCGGCAGTCCACCAGCAAAACATTGTAGAAGCACAATCTTCCGTCCGGTTTCCCGACGGAAGATGTGCTTCTCAATGGGAGGAGGGAGGGCTGTTCTCCGCTCATCGCGGAGAAAAACCGGCCGGTATTTGTCCTGTGCCGTGTAAACGCGCCCTTAAAGGGGTTGTCTCACTACAAAGATTGTCATTCAAATTAAAGATCTTCAAAAAACAAGCACGTTTGCAATATATGTCAATAACAAATCTCCTACTGATTTCTAGATAACTTGTTTTTAGTGGCTTCAGAGGCTGCTGAGGTCTCTATAGTCACCGACCTGCTTGTTCTCCCTGATAGGCTGTATCTCCGGCATCTTATCACAACAGGTCGCGTTGGGAGCGAGCACACAAGTTTAACTATCTCCTGTCCTTTCTCTCTCTGTCCTCGCTCTGCCTGCGGCACAGCTCAGTGATTTAGAGCAGGCATACTAGCAGCCCCTGTCATCTCCCCTGCTGCCTTATCTGTGTCTCAGCCTAATTATTATTCACTGCTGTTAACTATTTCCTGCCCAAGTCATTCAGCTCTGAGTCAGCCTAATTAGCATTCACTCTCCTGTTTACCTAACCAGCTTCACTGCTGAAGTGAATGATTCAGGCAGGAAATAGTCAACAGTCAGTGAATAGTAATTAAGCAGACACAGACAGATGTAGCACTGAGATAACTCCATGCAAATACAACACATCAGAGATTATTTGAATCGCTTCCCCCCTGCTCAATTCCCTGTGCTGGGAACCCCTGGTCCGGGTCATGTATGGATGTATGGGGAGAGAAATATGTGCTGTGTACACGGTGGGGTACTATTGAATGGTGAGCAGCAGGGGAAAGAGAACTCTTTTGATCTGAGATGTTCTCCCTTCCAATGCTGTTAGCATCGGGAGCGAGCAGCTCAGCAGCATGACGTCACCTTTGATGAAGGGAGGGGGGAGAGGACTCCAGGGAAGCCAGTGCTCCCGCCCATGATTTCAAAACTACAGCTCTGAGGACAGCACCAAGGTAGGATGAAATCCAGTCGTGAGACAACTCCTTTAAGCTAACTGGTCATGGATACTGAACAGTGAGCGCTGTTAAAAATAAAAATAAAAAACATTAATAGGACCGCAGTATTTTCTTCACCCTGCCTTCCTAAAAACGGATTTAAAACTGATCAAAAAGTCTTGTCCCCACAAAAATGATACTAATAAAAACGTCAACTCATCCCGCAAAAAACAAGCCCCTACGCAGCTCCATACACAGAAAAGTAAAAAAGTTATGGCTCTCAGACTATGGCGATGCAAAAACGTGTTTTCCTTTTTGAATAAAAGTGTTTTTATCGTGTAAAAGCAGTAAAACGTAAAAAAAATTATACAAATTGGGTATCACTGTAATCGTATCGACCTGCTGAGTAAAACTAGCATGTCATTTATACCGAACAGTGACCGCAATAAAAATAAAAAACACTACCAGGAATACTGTATTTTGTTCGAAATGCCTCACAAAAACCTTAATAAAAAGAGATAAAAGCGTCATATGCATCCCATAATGGTACTAATAAAAATGTCAACTCATCCTGCAAAAAACAAGCCCCTACGCAGCTCCATACACAGAAAACTGAAAAAGTTATGGCTATCAGAATAGGACAACATAAAAACGCAATTTTTTATAGAATATTTCTATTGTGTAAAAGTAATAAAACATTAAAAAACTATATAAAATTTATATAATTGCAATTGTACCAACCCCCATAGTAAAGTTATCCCGTCATGTACACCACACGGCGAACGCTGTAAAATTGAAGCCCAAAAAACAATGACAGAACTACGTTTTTTCCTCCCTATTTTCATGGCCCAATGCAAAAAAAACAACTATGGAATACCTGTGCACCCAAAATGTACAATACACCCCTAGATGAGATCCCGGAGGGATGCTGAATCCAAAATGGGGTGACTTCTGGAAGGTTGCACCTGTTGTGGTACTTTGGGGGCTTTGCAAATGCGACATGACCCCACCAAAATCTGCGTTCCAAAAGCCAAATAACACTCCCTCCCTTTTACACCCTGTCATGCGCCCAAACAGCAGTTTACACCCACATGTAGGGTATTGCCGAACTTGGAAGAAATTGCATAACAAAATTTTGGGGGGCTTTTTTACCAGGATTCCTTGTAAAAATTAAACATTTTCAGCTAAAATTGCAGATTGTTGGAAATATTTTATTTTATTTTTTCCATTTTCACAGCCGAACGCTAAAATTTTTTGTGACACACCTGTGGGGTCGATATGCTCACTACACCCCTGGATATATTCCTTAAGGGGTGCAGTTCCCAATATAGGGTCTTTTTAGGGGAGTTTATTAAGTTTTAGCACCTTAGGGTGTCTGCAAACCTGAAATGGCGTCTAAATAAAATTGTAATGAAAATGAGACCCCAGAGTCCAGTAGGTGCTCCTCCTATTCTGGGGCTTGTGGTTGAGCCAAATAGCGCACTAGGGCCACATATGGAATATCTCTGAACACAACAGAATCTGGGGAATCAATATCATTTCCTTGATCCCATCTACCATATTCTTGTGAATAATGGATAAAAATTTAAAATCTGCAAAAAAAAGTGAAATTTTGAAACTTCACTTCCATTTTGCTTTTATTCCTGTGAAACACCTAAAGGGTTAATAAACTTCCTAAATGCGGTTTTGAATACTTTAAGGGGTATAGTTTCTTAGATGAAGTCCTTTATGGGGGTACCTAACATACAGGCCAATCAAAGTCACGTTACAACTGGACTGGTCCCTAAAAAATGTATATTGCAAATATTCTAGAAAATTTGAAAATTACTACTAAATTTCTAAGCCCCCTAATTTCGGGAAAAAAAGACATTTAAAAAAATGATACCAACCTATAGCAGACATATGGTAGATGCTAGTTATAAACTATTTTGAGTGCAATAACTATCTGTCTTGCCTGCAAAAATTTTTGAAGTTTGAAAATGGTACATTTTTAAAATTTTTCACGATACTTTGATATTTTTCACAAATAAACAAGCATTTTTTGGACCAAAATTTCTTACTATCTTAAAGCACAATGTTTGTCACGAGAAAACAGTCTCTGAATCACATGGAAAAGTTAGTGTCAAAAAGTTATTCTCACCTAAAGTGACACATGACAGATTTAAAAAAAAGGGGCTTTGTCAGAGAGGCCAAAACTGTCTCCGGCGGTAAGGGGTTAAAAGGATTGTCTCACTACGAAGATCATAGTTTAAAATGAGGGGACCTAAAATGTAAGCATGTTCGTTCTGGGTTAGCATTAGCAAAGTGCTATGGTTTGAGAGAATGGGCTGCTTTATTTGTGCTTAGCAACGGAGTTTGAGCCCAGGTCAGGTTATGCCCAGCTAAAGCATTAGGCCTCGTTCACACGGCTTATTTCAGAACGTATTTACATCGGATTGCCGATCGTAAATACGTTCTGAAATCAGTTGAAAATCAGTTGCAAATAAGTGGCACTAAGTGAGGCACGTATTTGTAACTGATTTCCCGACGGATTCACCATCTCCATTCATTGTAGGTGGTGAATCCGTCCAGAAATAATTGACATGCACATTGTTTTTCCGTCCGGATTGCCGTCGTCAATCCGCGGCAGCAATCCGGCACGGAAATACACGTCGTGTGAACGGCGAGCCGTATTTTCTATTGAAATCAATAGAAAATAGGCTGTGACTTATTTCTGACTGATTTGCCGACGGATTGACGATCGTCAATCCGTCGGCAAATCCGCGGCGAAATAAGCCGTGTGAACGAGGCCTTACTGGCTGTCAGCTGAGTTGTCCCGCCCAGGTCGCGAACAGGACCATGCAGGCTAGGGAGATGCAGTGAACAGGTCGTGGACGGGAATGCGCAGGGGCGAGTATGTAGAATTGTACAAGTAGCAGCAGCATGCATGGACGAGAGAGAAATTTGGGCAGGTTTTCATTCACTGACTGCGATCAGCGGTGCTGCAGCAGAGAGAGAGAGAGAGATTGGTCATGTGCAGTCCCATGTAAAACAATTTTGCGACACAGATTTGCAGTCCAATGTAAACACAAACAGATAAAGTGTATAGTTTTGTCTGTAGGTCTATAGAGGTCAGAGGTGTAATAATCTGCAGGATATATCCCTACGTGAGACAGAGAAAAAAATCGCCCATCTTTCCCAGAGTCCTGAATGTCAAATGCCCATTTAAGTTACAAAGAATGTAGATAGAGAGAGACATTCAGATATAAGCTATCGAGTTACACTTAGCTTTTCACTTCCAGTTACAGCTGAGAACCTCTCCCTTCCCCCAGCTCACAAACAATGAATCCTCATGTGCCCTCTTTGGGGCGTGTCTGCAGAGAGAGAAGATACACCCTGCTGGGAGGAGAAACACGCCCCTCCATTTCACAAGCTCTGCTTGACAACCAGTATAAACGGCTGCCAAATGCTGAAATGAGACAACCCCTTTAAGGAAAACAAAATCAGAAAAGCAATGTATTTGGTAATGGTATTTATTTACTATTATTTACCTCGATGAAATGGGTATACCTCTTAAAGTGGATGCTAATTCTATTACATATACTGTCCTAGAACAGACTATATAGCAGTGTATTTCTATGTATGTAGGTATATATATAATATTGATGCATGTAGCATGAATGTACTGCTGGCATTGTTTTTAGGTTGTGTAATAAGGCAGATTCATCAAGAATATTGTGATTAATAATGAGTTTACGCATATAATCACTTATCTATACTAAGTCATAATTACCTGGCCCTGCAATTTAATTCAATATTTTGTTTGTACCTTTTTACTACACAAAGGAGCTCATTGATACCAGGGTGACTAGAAGCGGAACCCAATGCTGATGTGAACAAAAGTAAAAGGAACCCTGAGGGCAACATGCCGACAGCATCGACACTACCCAAGGAGCTGTATCTTTCCACCTCATTGTCGGAGCTTAATAAGAAAGCTGAAGTCAAAGCAGATTCATCCAGTACAAAGAGGTATTTTGTTTCTCTGTTGTCTCAAGTAGTATGGAAGACTCTACTGGTCTGTGATTACAGCACTGAGAACCGTCACACACTATGGTTGGCACTTCAAATTTTAGTGACTGTTTCAGTTTGTCTTGCCGTGAGTTGCGTCATGTTCCAAACAATACTTGTATTACTTTAAATTTTCCATTGCACAATCTTGAGAGAAATGTGTTGCAATAAATCTTAAATTGGGTCTGGTGATTATTGACAGATCCCTCCTTGTGTTGGAAGTGGAGTTACAACCGTAGGTGTGCAGCATTGTTTTTATGTCATGGATGGACTTATTAGAATATACAGTACAGATCACTGTTTTGTCTCTGCTTTATTCTATTGCCCCTCCTCAGTAAAAATAATTGGGGAGCTGTGTCCTAATGTTGGCAAAATTGATCATGCATGAGAAGCAATTTGCCCCAGCAGTCTTCTCCGTTAGTAAGTGTCCCATTGTTGAGAATTAAAGGGGTTGTCTCGCTACAAAGATTAGCTTTCAAAATGTAGGGAACAGTAAATGAAGACACTTTCCAAATACATAAGTCATAATTACCTGTTCATCTTTGTTCATCTTTTTTTGTTAAGGAACTACAAGTGAATTTATCACCTCCCTGGCTCTTTCTGTTCCCCCAGTGAGGAACCTGTGTACTCTCTTCTCCCCTGCTGTTTGTTCTATGTGATAGCAGGGAGTGAAGTCATCACACAGGTCAAGGCAGCCAGAGTCAGAGCTTGTGTGTTATCTATCTTTCAGACAAAAGCCTGTAATTAGTACTGTTTACTTTACAAGCTTCTGAGCTAATCTAAACTAATTAGCAGACTGAATACACTGAGTTGAATACAGGGAGTAAATGGACAGAGCTCGTATGCTAATGACAGTCTGACCAGGAAGTGACAGGATGCATCTATGAAACTCCGAGGGGAGACAACCCCTTTAATAATCCTACAGCTTATCTACTAGGCGGAGCTTCATTTTTGCAGTTTTATTTTTCTGCCTTGTACGTATTATGCAGTTTTAAGCTATCCCATCTTGGACAAATTTATAGGATATTGATAGCACTTACAATAAATGTTTGCTTTGTGGAAATACCAAGTACAGTCAAGCGAACTCCCATTGAAATGAATGCGCGGCCATCTTTCCGTTCTGCGCAGAGAAGGTCAGGAGCCCTTTCTCAAGATCCCAACACTGGCACCTGCATCTATCGGACATGTATAGAGTATTTTGTCAATATGCCTTAAATGTCTGAAATGGGTAAACCCCTGTAGGTGAAGATTGGGCCTGTAATGGAGCATATTGCAGAAACAATGTTTAGTTAATATAAATTAATAAAATTATGTTTCCATTCTTTATTCACTGCCATAAACACAGTTCTGTCTTGTTAATCTGCACAAAAACTTACACCATTTTATTTTTGCTATCAAGCTATGTCGCGAGTGCCTGCAAGATCTTTCAGAAAGCAGAGGAATGCAGACTTGACCGAGATGAAGAAAAAGCTTATGTCCTCTATATGAAATTTTTATTTGTGTTTGAGCTTGTTAAAAAAAGATCAGATTTCAAGCAAAACCAGGTAGGTTTTGATTATGGTTCCACTTTACAATAGTTTGTATTACAGGTTCACCTTCTATGAAACATGGAGTGATTGCACATAGTAGATTAAAGGGAATGTGTCATCAAAAATGACTTCTTGTTTAACTCGCAGTTTTATGTTAAACACATTTTTTAGGAATTTGGTTTATTTTTTCTAATTTTCCATATCACTTTTTCAATATTTTTTTATAATTAGTGCAGTGCAGTTTTCACTTTGGCCACTAAGCCTAATAATTGTCTGACACTTCCCGTTCTGTAGAGAAAGCTTTTCAGCAGTCTGCTTATTATCAGCACAAGCAGGGTCAAACTGAAAGGAGACACCAATGTGTATGGATAACACAGGATCCACCAGTCACAATAAGAGATATCACAGCCCCTCTTCTCCTCCTTTCTGCACACTGACTTATTCCCAGGTCAAAGAACACGCCTAGAGAACTCTCCTATAGAAGTCAGTGGGACTGAGGCAGTCTTAAAGAGTATCTATCACCTTCAGAGAAACCTCATGAAGTAACAGAAGATTAAAATACAAACACTTCCTTAAATAAGCTTCATTAGCAAAAATAAAAAGCATTTCGCCTGTAATTAAGTTTTTTTTAAAAAGCTGTGGCCCCCTAAAAAAATGTTCTGAAGTGATGGATCACTATGTTGACAGTTGTGTCAAATTAACTGCTTCTGAGCGGGGAGAGTCCATTGTCCAAGGGGAAGCCTGTAAGTCTACATCATGTGAACACCAGCAGCAGTGTAATATAAATGCCTGTGTGCTGTGGAGGAAGAGGCTGAAGCAACAGGTAAACCTTGTCACACTATGTCCTCAGTGTGCTGTGACTGCTACACTGTATGGAGTGAGAGACTCAGATTACCCTGTACAAGCAGCTATGCCCCCAGCACCCCCTGCACAGTTGGTATGCCCCACAGCATGATCAAGATCTCCTGAGTTACAAAGTGAAAGTAAAACCTGTGCCCCTGTAATACTGAGGGAAGTCTTCTGGATTGCTAATGACATGTATTTGAGAAAAGTCTTAGGGCCAGTTCACACGGCTTATTGGCGACGTAATTGCGGGACGGATTTCACCCCGCAATTACGCCGACTGCCATGGGGCGGGGTGGGGGGCCGGCAGCTTGCCGGCCCCATAGACATTCATTATTCATGGCGCGTACACGGCGAGCGGGGAGAGGAGACGGAATCGATAGTTCTCTATGAGAACTGTGGATTACCATAATGCCTGGGATGGATTCCAGCCGTATTGCAGCGTATTGCAGCTGAAATCCGTCCCAGAATAAGCCGCGTGAACGAGCCCTTATAATTTTATCAACTGTAATTTTTTTGTGTGTTTGTGGAGAGGTGATAGGTACGCTTTAAGGCTCCTATGTGCATGAAGCTGCTGTAAAGTATCTCTCTGACTACTGTTAATTCAGTGCAAGCAGGAAAGCTTTCCCCACAATCCTATATAGGCGACTGAACTGAGAAATCTACAATCATTAAATAAAAACCGCTAAGAAGAAAAGAATATGTATTAGTGATTTAATAAGTAAAAAAAATTGACGACAGATTCCCTTCAAGAGGGAATTCTTTTTTGTAAATATTACAAATATGATACCGATCAGCTGTAACATTAAAACTACCTCTCTAATATTGTGCAGGTCCCTGTTTTGCCATTGAAACAGCTCCAAGCTATTGATGCATGGACCCTATAAGGCACCTGAGGGTATTCTGTGGCACCAAGATTTTAGCATCCGATCTTTTAAAGGGATTGTAGTACAGTATTGTTTTACCATCTCTGCCCATATACCATATAAGCCGAGTTGGTCAGCACAAAAAAGGTGCTGAAAAATCCCTACTCGGCTTATACTCGAGTCACTGTCGGCGCTCGGGCGCTGCAATGGCCCAGGCGCCGGCAGGGACACTTCAGTTATATGCGACTCCTCAGGGAGTGCATGTAACTGAAAGCCGAGTACAGACGACAGCGGTCGGGCACTGCCGTGGCCCGTCGCTGTCGGCGATCTCTTCCCCTGTATGCAACTCCTCTGGGAGCGCATACAGGAAAAGATACCACTGCGGAGCAGAGAGTGAGTGCTCCCTGCTCCGCAGTGGAATCCAGACAGCCGCAAGCATCATGCTGCATGCCTGGCTTGATGACCTGCCTATACCTGCCTATAGAGACATATACCTGCGTATACCCTGCCTATAGAGACATATACCCTGCCTATAACCTGCCTATGGGGAACATATGCCTGCCTACGGGGAACATATGCCTGCCTATAACCTGCCTATGAGGGACATAAACCTGCCTATAACCTGCCTATGGGGGGATATATACCTGCCTATGGGGGGATATATACCTGCCTCTGGTGGTACATATACCTAGCTTTGTGTGCATATGCCTACCTATAACAGCTAATGGGGGACATTATCCTGCCTATAACCTGCCTATGGGGGACATTAAACTGCCTATACCTGCCTATGTAATATTATTGGTATCCATTTTTATTTTTTAAATTTACCAGTAGCTGCTGCATTTTCTACCCTAGGCTTATACTCTAGTCAATAAGTTTTCCCGTTTTTTTGTGGCAAAAGTAGGTGCCTCGGCTTATACTCGGGTCGACTTATACAGTATACACTCATCCGGCATTTATATAAGTTCTACCAAGTGCTATATAAGGATTGGAATCCCTTTTTTGCCATTCAGAACTGCCTCAATTCTTCGTGGCATAGATTCCACAAGAGTGTTGCAAACGATGCTCATTGGTACCAAGGGCCCAAATGAGTGCCAGAAAATTCCCCACACCATGACTCACCACCACCAGCCTGAACGTTGATAAAGGCAGATGATCCATGCTTCTTCATGATTTGTTGATGGCAATTCTGTCCCTACTACGAATGTGCAGCAGAATCGGAATATCAGATCAGCAAGTTTTCCAGAAACTTCTACTGTCAGATTTTCGGATGGGTTGTGGGCAAATTGGAGCCTAGTTTTTCTGTTATACGTGACTGAAAAAGGAGTGGACACCCTTGTCGTCTCTGTGCTGTAGCCCATTTATGCCCTCAAAGTTCGCTCGTACTGTGCCCGTTCAAGAGATGCTACGTTCTCAGCACTAATTGGTTGAAATCTACGGGCGGCTTATTATGAGTCACTGTTTGGCCTTCAGGCGCTTGAATCCAGTGCTGGCAGGGCCATTCATTTTGATCCTCTGGATCATTACTAAGGATGTTCGCCCAGGGGGCGGATTCTGCCGCGTCCTGGCATTTTTTCTTTGTATGCAACCATTGGCTCTGTAATCACTGCCTAGATGATTGTCTCTGCTGTGAAATCCAGGAGATCAGCAGTTTTGAGAATACTCGAGCCAGACTTCTCTTCCTGGCTAAAACCATTACTGCACTGCCTTCAACTTGTGCCATGCTCAGACAATCACCTTTGCTTAACCCCATACTGATATTATGCCTCGGTATATAGAAACTGCAGGAGATTATCTTGCCATGTCTACATGCCTAAAATCACTGAGTTCCCCTATGTGATTGCTATTAGCCAAATTAAGTGTTAACGAGCATTGGACAGGTTACTAATAATTTATGTGGCCGTTGAAGTGTTATGGTAATCGATACTTATAAACTTTTCATTCCAAGTATGTTTCTTTTTTTCCGATTATAGATTTATTTTATTTATTTATTTATTTATTTTTTTATCCTGTTTTCGAAATCATCATGAAGGCTGTCATCTTGCCTGAGCTGCTTCCATCATAATTTACAGCAGCCATGTTGACCATAGATGACAGAAGTCTGGAGATCTGCAGAATGTAGAAAGGGTGTGCTGTAACCATCGCCTATTATGAAATGCAGATCCTTTGTTATCTACACTTTGGTGTCACATTTCAGTGTGATCTTGCCTGTGATGAGGAGACTGTTTTAAATGTGATCTATGCAGAACAGGAAGTAACAGTTTATTATGTTAAGCTGTCACAGTGAAAACTGCAGGGCTTCAGGATGGTGTGTGTGTGTGTGTGTGTGTGTGTGCGTGTGGTATATATATATTTTTTTTAAATAGCGACGTGAAAACTGTACAAAATTAGGGAGGGTGGAGAAACTATACTCCCTTTCCTGTCCTGTGCTACTGCCAATTTAAAATGCCCCAGGATCTGCTCCTCTGCCCTACTGTGGTGCCAGTGCAAAGCAGATGCTCACGTTCCATCATAAGTATATGAAGTGCAAACATCTGTGTCTCAGGTTGAAAGTGTGGAATGGATCCTAGGGGCGTTTCGGAGAAATAGTGGCGCAGGACAGGGAGCCAAGTATAACTTTTTTTTTTTGGGGGGGGGGGGGGGTCTATTTTTCCCCAGCCTGCCCATACATTTTACTGTACTGAACAACCACTTTAATGGGCTCCTGTACTCCAACTCCTCCCCTCATTTTGTCGCATAGTGCAATTACAATTGAGAAACATATGAGGAAATCTACTGTGTGTAGCTCATACATTTTCTCCGTCTCCTGTGGCTGTAAGACCGCTTTCTGCAGCATGAGCCTCTCCCTTCTGCTCTGTACAGTACAACACCAATATTGTTAAGCCCCATACCTGATCATTTACCAACCAAGTATAAAAGAACATCAGCAGGACATTAACCCCTTTGTCCTCTACAAGACTGTTTTCTTGTAGGCAAAATTATTGTCCGCTTGCTTTTATCCCTTAATTTTAGGTTTAGTGTTTCTTTAATCCGTTATAAAAATTCTGTCGTGGCTCTTTGAGCCTTCAGTGATGGATGAATACACATTAGGTGATTCAAGAACTTGTCCATTTTCCTCCATAAGGCTATGTTCACACGGCTTATTTCGGGACGTATTTGCGAACGTAAATACGTCCGTAAATACGTCCGAAATACGTTTCAAATAATGAACAATTAGATTAGCATTGATTCCAATGTAAAATACGCCTCGTCATTCACATGAGGCGTATTTTCGCGACGTATTTGCGGACGTAAATACGTCCGTAAATACGATCGTAAAATTAAGTCCCCTGTCACTTATTGAGGCGTATTTTGCAACGTAAATCCCCATAGTGAAGAATGGGGAATGTATTTACGACGCAAAATACGTGCCACACTTTGTGACACATATTTGAAATGTATTTCGGGGCGTATTTACGGACGTGTTTACGTCCGCAAATACGCCCCGAAATAAGCCGTGTGAACATAGCCTAACGGTCCCACAGCAGCGGCTCGGAACCCGCCGACCTCAGGTTCAGGGCAGTGGCGGTTTTATCCAGGGCACAGGCCCCAGATAAAACTGCCCCGCGATGCCTCTGCCAGCTTTAATACAAAATTGTTTGACACCCCTGTCATAGAGGACCAATTTTCTTTTTTACTGTAGGATATTTTGTATATACCCACTCTTTTTTTTTTTTTTCTACCTGGTTCCAGGTATATATTTATATAGAGCAGTAGGTGACTACTTTTTGTATCCATCAGAGGGCAGCATGTTTCATGCCCTTGGGCTATTTTAAATGTTTGTAACGTGGCCTATCTTTAATAAAGAATTGTAAAATTGTCTTTATTCTGGGTGTGTGTAACATTGTTTGTCCCTTCCCCTCCTCCCACCCTCTTAGAATTTCTGAATACATTTCTGATACACTCTCCAGAATACTCCAATATTATCCCCAGTGCTGATGCCACAATGGAGTATGTATATGTAGGGTGAAAGAAGTTGTGTCCTCCAGCACTCACTGTTTGTTTAATTCTAGGACTACTACAAGTCGTTACTTGGGCCTAGTACTATTGTAAAATCAATTGAAGAAGCAGAAAAGCTTTCAAAAAGTCTTAAGAACCGGTAAGTGGGTGGTGGTATTGAATGGCCACTGATGGGATTGGTTTGTTTGTTGAAAATCGAGCCCGTTCCACTACTCTGAATTGCCCAGCATCACATATACATATCTGCCAGCTCATTCCACTCCTCACTGTGGTTGTACTCTATTGAGGCATTAGGTCTTTCGACCACCATTTTAGAGATTGTGAGTGTCTTTAGATACGTCCATTGCCTATCATGTGAAAAGCTGATAACGGTGTCATTTCATGAAAACAGATTTTTTTTTTTTCTCTTTCTCTCTCTAGTAAGAATGTTCTTATGTCATAGACACATGGGGCCTCATATATGAAAACTGTGTAGGGCTAAGACTGTTTGCTGCCCATAGCAACCAATCATTGCTCCCCTTTTCATTTTTTTTTCTCTGCACTATATGAAATGAAAGGGGTGCTCTGATTGGTTGCTATGGGCAGCAAAGAAAGTTTTAGACCTAGATGGTTTTCATACATGTCTCCCCCCGATGGTGTTGTCTGATCATGGACCACCAGTGGTTCACTTCAAACTGGGTACTCTGTATATATATATATATATATAATTTTTTTTTCCGGATAATCTGACACAACATTATAGGCAAAGCACTGTTTACTCCAGTGACTTGTAGCTTGCAAAGGGTCATTGAAGTGAACCTATCAGGTAACATATACTGCCCCGTCTGTAAGTAGGATGTAATAGAGGGAGAGAAGCTGAGCCTTATATCGGTTTTCATCATTTGTGGCAGGATTTGAAGCTTTATATGGAATTTTTATTAATTGTGTGCTTTTTTTTGTTTGTTTTGTTTTCTTACATAAATTAAAGCTCTTTATATGCATGAC
This sequence comes from Phyllomedusa bahiana, assembly GCA_025379985.1. Classification (NCBI taxonomy): domain Eukaryota; kingdom Metazoa; phylum Chordata; class Amphibia; order Anura; family Hylidae; genus Phyllomedusa; species Phyllomedusa bahiana. Next base: position 48,990 of record JAODAL010004850.1, read on the forward strand.
TCAGGCTATGTCTACACTGCACAGGTTTTCCGTCAGATTTTCGTTGGTTTTTAGTATTTAGAAACCTCTGACGGACAATTGTTCACATAGACTTCAATACTAAAAACTACCTGTAGTCTACACAGGTCTTTTTTGTTTTTGGTCAGTTTTCAAAGCGGAAGGTTTTAGGAACATGGTGTAAAATCGGAGTCCGGCAGAAAATTTACCAATGAAGTCTACACAGCAAAAGGTTTTCTGTCAGACTTTCTGTGGTTTTTAGTATTTAGAAACCTCTGAAAATCTGATGGAGAACTTTCCAGATAAACCGCCCTAAAAAACACGGCAAAAACATCAACAAAAAACTAAAAAACACCTAAAAACTCATTGAAAACCCAGCTGATTTGGACAAAATAGCGTACTCCCAGTTCAAAGCGTTTTTTAGGTTTTGGATTTCGATTAGTTTTTTTTTTTTGTCCTGTGCTGTGTAGATCTAGTCTTACTGGTTTGTGTCTATGACTTCTCTTCTGTGAGCTCTTAAAGCACAGCATTGAGAAGATTGCTTCAAGGCTCTCTTTCAGGCCAACTATGGTCTGAAAGGTGTGTGATTTATTTATTCTTTTTAAATAAGCTTGACCTGTTAAATGTGAAGAAAACCAGAACCCCACCTCCTTCCCCCGGTTAAGAAGAAGTACCCCATTATTATTATTATTATTTTGTTAATCAATCGTCATTGATCTGTTAGTCAAGTCTAATCTCATCTATCCCTGTCCACAGAACAATAGTGATCATTATGGCATTACCTACTATTTGTAATAAGACCACAAATGGATGATCAGCAGTAAGGTGGGGTTAGTCTGTCCTGCCACTCAGGATTTTTATCTCTTTACTATCACAGCTAAAAAGGGCCAGATACGTTCTTTTTATTTGCATTTTCACGCCCCCCAAAAAAACAATAAAAGTTCATATAAAAAAAAGTTTTCCAGGAATATTGAGTTTATCAAAAACACTCCTTCTTGATTAAAGTTTTCCTTTAAGAGACAGAGAAAGTTCTCCTTACTCTGCCCAAATATAGTGATTGTCTCTTCCTGTTGGTATGTGTACAGAATAAACTGTCAATTTCTGTCTGTGGGTGGGGCCAGCAGAACTTTCATCTTCACTTTTAAGATTCTCTGCTTTTTAATTAAAAAGTCAAGATCAAATTACATAACCCTAAATATCACAGAGCTCGACTTCTTTCCCTCTTTCATATCCTGCTGTCAGAGTAGCATTAACCACCTAAGTTCCTTTTAATTAATGACAGTCGAGTTATAACTGTTGCTAATGAAGCTGTGAAAGGAAAGGGATTGTAATGTTACAATGCTAGACAATACTCTGTGCTTCGGTGTCTCAGTCTGATGACATAAAAGCGCACTCCATCGATTAAAAAGAAAGAAGAGAATTAGGCATGCAGAGACTCAGGACATTCGTTCTGGACAGTTATTAATCTGCCAGTCACTTCTGTGGAATTTTATTCATTTGCACTACATCTTCCAAAGTTTAATTTTTTCAGGGATATTGTCTTTTTAGCAGGGTTTATTAGCGCTGATTAATTACTATAGACAACAGCCATTTTTTTCCAGCCTTCTTTGATTTGTTAGTGATAATTTGTAGACCTATATATGACTGCACAAGTAGACTAGGATAGCATGTAATTGGTGTTGTATCCACTCAGTAAATTCTGTATAGTACAGCTAAAAACGATATATTTGTATGTCAACCCCAAAAATGAGGAAAAGTATTATGCAAAGATTTCCAGCAAATGATTAAAAAATATCCTTTGATTAAGTTTTCTAGGACAGAGAAGTGTAAAAACCTGCAATATAGGATGTCCACGCTTTTGGGATTTACAATAATGTCTTCTTGTGGTGGCCACAGAACTTTAACTTAAAAATCTTGAATCTACATGCTTTTAAAAACGGTCAAGGAGTCAATTGAAAGTGGACTTCCAAACTTTGTACACAGTATCGACTTCTTACCCTCTTGTCATATCATTTAATAGCATAACCAATAGTTTTAATTTAAGTTGCAGTCCGAGTTAAGTAATATGTTGTATACTGTGACTAAGGTAAAAGATAGCAATATACAAATTCTATAATATTTTGTTCGGTGTTATTGAATAATCAAACCAATATTGATATAAAAAAGACTTCGAAGGTAATTGAGTCGCATTCCGGTGCTCAGGAATTGTAATCCTTAGACAGTTATTCATCGCAGACGTGGAATTTTAGTCATTGCACTAATCGTTCCCAAATTCTGACATTTGTGTCAGGATATTTATCTTTTTCTTACAGTTAATATAAATAATAGATCTAACACATCCAGCATTCTTTATAAAATGCCTATAAGCTCACAATATGACTGGGTGTTATTGGTGTTGTATATGCATAAATGTTCATTTAATTAAAACAATTATGGTACAATCCTACATACTGAAAATTAGTAATAGATCCAAATAAAACAATATCTTATGCATTATCATGGTAGAGTTATAAACTGTTACTAAAGCACGCTTGCTATTACCACTTGATTCTACGTACAAAATTTACGAATTACATTGCTTCCAAACTAGTGAAGCCATATTGTGATACAATGTTGTAGACAGAATTACAAAAACTATTGAATCATCCATATCACTTTTTTTATTGAACCATGCTCACGGATCAATAATTTTACAAAATCAAAAATGGGTATATAAATACAATTGATAATTACAAAAAAATTTATTGTATATTGCTAAGAAAAAATAGCAACAATAAAATTAATAGATATAATTTATGATATTGATATTAATACTAATCAGATTTTCGGTAGTTTAATCCTTCCGGTGCTCTAGTGTTTAATCCTTATATCCATTAGCTCACTGGAGAGGCATTAGCTGTGCCAATCTTACACCAAAATCGGGTAATTTACTACTATACCAAAAAACACTAAAATATCTACCTGACCTGCATGTACTCTATAAAATGCCTACAGACTCCATAATGATGTACTTGATGTTTCTTAAACTTGCTAAATGTTCGCACATTCTAGTTTTTAACTGCGTACACTACTTCCTACATATGCCTTCAGCCAATTTTGTACAGTATATTCCATATCATAACATGTTGTATTGCAGTTAATAAACTGCGTAATTTTATACTGTTTACTTTTGACAGCACTATTTCCAAATGTGATTTTCTTACTCAAAAATTTACAAACATTACGTCTGCTGCCCCCACACTTGTGAAGTCCTACTTGTGATAGCCTCGTTGTAGAAAAAAATCTTACTGTTAAAATCACTAGGTGAGATATCATTGCCTAATGTCCTGGTTTTTTTGGGGACACAATGGCCCACCTGATCAACAATTTCTACCAAAATGCAAAAAAGTAAGGGAATGAAGCACAATAGAGGAAATAAGAGTAATTTAACTAAAAAAGAATTTAAGACATTGAAAGAAATAAAAAATAAGAACTTGATTATTAAAAAATCTGACAAGGAGGGGTTCCACAGTTGTGATGGATGTTGGACTGTATGTCAAACTAGCACAAGATATTCTGGGAGATAAAAATGCATATCACGAACTACCCAAGGATCCAACAGAGGATATTAAAAGGAAATTAATTAAGTTATTGGAGGAGGGTATTAGGCTGGGAGCCAAAACAGCAAAAGTATCTAGAAATAAAGAACCCTCGTGTACCAATATTTTATGGAGTACCCAAAACACATAAAGGTCAATTTCCTCCAGGGTTACGACCCATTATATCGGGTAATAATGGTTTAACCCCATAAGGACCTTGCGGGTTTATTTTGTTGACACGTTCATTTTCCCTCTGCCTTTCCAGAGCAGAACTTTTTTATTTCCACCTACATAGACTATGAGGGCTTTATTTGCGGGACCGATGTACTTTCTAATGTGTTATTCCTGGACTATGATATACGGGAAACCGCAGAAAAATTCCAGTTCACAAATTGGTGACAAAGTACTTTCGCCTGTTGTGGGTCTTTGCTTTTATGGCGTTCAATCTTTGTAAAATAATGTGTTACTGTATTCTACAGTTGATACGCATCCGCCAATACCAAACATTGGGGTTTCCTTATGTTTTGTACGCAAAAAAATCCTAAAATTTATATTGAAATTGCGCCACGCTCATTTTCGACCAATAACTTTTTTGACTAACACTACGGACATCATGAGGTGCATTTTGCAGCTGAAGTGTACTTTTTATTCTACCAGTTGGAATGCATGCGACTTTCACTTTTATGCATGTGAATGAACAAAAACACATTTGTTTTGGAATTTTTTCTTTAACAGCGTTAACCACGGATAAATGATGTTTTATTTTAGATCGGACTTTTCGACCGCAATCCAATATGTGTACTTTTTTTTATTTTTTATTTGTAAAATGGGGATGTGGTGATTGAACTTTTAAACTTTTTTTTTTACTTTACATCGAGTACCCTCCTAGGGTGCTTCACCCTAGAGGCACGATCGCTAATACAGCCTAATGCATTGATAGACAATGCATTAGACTTGTCCAAGATGGCTTTTCACCCACTCTGCTAGGGCCGAAGTGGCAAATAGAACAGGCAGCGATGGAGGCCTTCGATGTCCAGGCATCGTTCCCCGCAGTACCTGCAAGGACTAGATCGCGTGAAAACGTGCGCGCACTGTTTTTTATTCAAGATTGGCGGCGTCATAAGGGGTTAAAACCGGTGCAGCGCTGCCCCTCCGCGTGTTACCGCTGGGTGTTAGCTGCGATCACTGCTAACACCCCCCTGTTCGTGGTCACGGGCGATCCCGCCGCAATGCCCTTAGAATCCTGGATGTACCTCGTCCGGGTGTTAAGGGTTAAATGAACGTATTCGCCTGACATATCTTCAACCACTGGTACAATCTATTCCTGGCTATTTAAGAGACAATACCTCTGTTCTGAGATCATTTTAAAAATTTATACCAAATTGTATTTGGTTAAGCTTAATGTCACTAGTTTGTATTCTAGTATTCCTGAAAACTTAGTAAGAGTAGCTATTGAGTTTCATTTAAAAAAAATTACAGTACTTATGATGAGGGTTTGCAAATATTCATTTTAGAAAGTATTAATCTTCTGTTAAGAAACAACAATTTTAGATTTGATGATAAATATTTTACCCATGGGGTGCCGATGGGTGCCACCTCGTCCCCCTCAGTTGCCAATTTATTTATGACATGGTAGGAGTACCATGTCACATAAAGTGTGAATAATCCATTTGGGTGATGCATACTTTGGTATGGGCACTACATTGATGACCTCCTGATAGTATGTGGTCACGATGTGGTGTCCATACCAGACTTTGTATCATACCTTAATAAAAATGACTGTCATTTGCGTTTTACACATACGGTAAATCTTATTCAAATTCCATTTTTGGATATCAATCTGTTAGGTGATGATGAAGAATCGAGGGTATACACATCATTATATAGGAAACCCAATAGTGGAAATACCATTTTACGAGCTGATGGTAGCCATTCCATTGCAAAAAATTATGACAGGATTGATACAAGATTATTTATTATGTCCCAGAGATAGAAAAAAACTAGTGTAGTTTCTTCAACGCCTTATAGTCGAGATTTTAATGAAGTAAAAAAAAAGTTTTTTAGAAGAATTTTAATGTCCTTAGAAAGGACCCTATTTTGGCGGAAATTGTTGATCAGTGAGTCCTTTGTGTCCCCAAAAGAAACCAGAACATTAGGCAATGATATCTCACCTAGTGATTTTAACAGTAATATTTTTTTCTACAACGAGGCTATCACAAGTAGGACTTCACAAGTGTGGGGGCAGCAGATGTAATGTTTGTAAATTTACGAGTAAGAAAATTACATTTGGAAATAGTGCTGTCAATAGTAAACAGTATAAAATTACGCAGTTTATTAACTGCAATACACATGTTATATATGGAATATACTGTACAAATTGTGATGAGCTATATGTAGGAAGTAGTGTACGCAAGTTAAAAACTAGAATTGCGGAACATTTAGCAAGTATAAAGAAACAACAAGTACATCATTCTGGAGCTGTTAGGCATTTTATAGAAGAACATGCAGGCAGGGTAGATTATTTTAGTTTTTTTGGTATAGAAAAAGTAAATCACCCGATTAGAGGTGAAGATTGGCAACAGCTTGTGCGCCTCCGTGAGGCATACTGGATATTAGAATTAAACACTAGAGCACCGGAAGAGAGTGTGTGTGTGTGTGTGTTCGTTCCTTATGTGTATGCACTTGATATATACACATATTGGTTTTTAAATTATTTGATCAAAGCAAGGGGTTAATGGAAGTGATACTGTGTACAAAGTTTTGGAACGCCCACTTTTCCATTCACCTTAAGCATGTAGATTCAGATTTTTAGTTACGCTGTGAACAAGGGCTAAGTAGGCCCGAAATGCGATGGTGTTTTCGCATGTTTTTACCCTCGGTACCATGAAGATCTAATAAAGATATCGTTTCCTTCATTGCTGGATCTCATTGCACTAATTTTTGGATTTAACGGAGGTCAGGGCTCGTGGATTCCGTGCACTCAGAAAGGATCCGAGTAAAGAGAGGAGACTAGATGCATTTACCGCAACAAGAGTGAGCATTCCTGCTATTGAGGTTGTTTTACTTTGTTTCAGGTATGAGGAAGCAGAGGTTAGGAAGAGGCTTGAAGAAAGAGACAGGGAAGAACAGAAGAAAAAAGATGGACAGTCTCTGCCAAAGGATGTTCCAGAAGTTTCTCAACCACCTGATAAAGTAATAATCATTTTCTTTATGTTGACTTGTACATGGAGCTACTTTCTGACCTGTAGATGTCACTTCATAGCATGTGCTCATTGTAGTTGCCAGCACTGACGCTGCCGGCAGTCATCTCTGTTCTTCTGATCTCTGGTAGTGGTCGGCTCGTGAGTCACATGCCATTGCCTGACATCACCACTCAGAGCCACTCCCTTCCGAACATGTGACTGATGCATTGGTGCTGGTGTATGTATTTTTTTTATTTTATTGCAGCAGCAGTATTTTAAAATAATTTAAAAAGAAAGACTTGGACAACCTCTTTAAACATAGTCATATCTAAAATAATTCCAAATCAGAAAATTGGGACTCCTCTTCACTGTTGATTTACAGAAAAATATCTGGAATTTTCTGCTGATAATAATTTTAAGGATTGTATTTTATTTTTTTTTTCTCTTAGATAAATGGTGATAAAAAAGAGCTTGTTCCTAAGAATCAAATCTCTTCTAATGGTAAGTCTATGTTTTTTGGGACATTTTGAAAAAGGAAAGAAACTACTAGGAAAAGTCATGCCTGAATAATGCCGCACTTCAATAAAAAAAATACAAGTGACCTAAAAATCAAAATGCTGTGTGTAAGGTTTTTTCAGTATTTTTAGAGTTTAAAACAATATCTGGTTAGAGTGTTATTGAACACAGAAAAAAGCCCTGAAACCACAGTTAAGGGCTGTGTATTGAAGCGGCCTTGGTTATTTACTGAAGCTTGCTGCATGACCGAGTGCGCGGCTGGAGTTCAGAACGGTGGAGGAGGATTTTGCTAATAGATTGCAAAATCAAACCGCATTATGACTACTGTGGCTTATTTTTCGAATCCTGTAACTAGATGTACAGGATCTTTTATATTTTTTTTGTCTGATAATTTTTGATACAGCATTATTTCTATTTTATACACCACATGCAGGAATCAAACTAAATATTAAAAATAGTCACAGAAAAAACAACCCTTCAAAACATAACTTTTTACTAGTTTCCTTTAAAAAATATACGTATAAATTCATTACCATTGTTTCACAGTACACCAGACCAGAAGAGAAAATACACCAAACAAGTACAGCGATGTCCGGTGTACATAATAAATGAAAATAAAAAAAGAGAGATTTGTAAACTCGCTCCCAGGAATTTTTATACATTATCTTAACCAGTGGAGATCCAAGGATAGCAGATTATGTTCCATAGTTCATCAAGAAAAGCCATCCAAACGCTGGAGAAATGAAAGGGAATGACATTGAGATATCTCTAAGTCTCCTTACCCTCAGGGGGGTGACCCCTGGACACTGACCCTGGTATTCCCTATCCACAAAATGGATCAGGCCAGCAGGGTAATAATGAATAATGTAACAAAACTCAGATGTGTTTCTTCTAACCAAAGGTCAGAATCTTCCATGGGTATATGGAAAGATAGCTCACAGATGGGGAGCATATCCTGGGATGTATGGTCAAGATCATACATTCCAGGATATGCTCACCCTGTCCACCAAGGTCACCACATCTAGACTAGTTACAGTAATGTATAAAAATTCCAGGTGGTGCGTTACACCAAGTTTTTTTTTTCTCTGGGATAATTTCTTTTGATATAGACATTGGGGTACTGGCTTTTTGATTTTATGTGAAAAAATACATATAAAGGACCCATTGCTTTGAATATGAACACCCACAACATTGGTGCACATTGGTCAATTTTTTTTTCCTCTGCATATTGCGCGACTTGTTATGCAGCTTGGTAAAATAACCCTAAAACACTGGAGTGCAAGTTACTTCTCTATGCGTTTTCTGTGCATATTCAGTGAAATACACTGCAGAAATTTGAGGTGGTCTTCTAACGTGCTATACATGGGGTATATTTCTTAAGGAAAAATACTGCGTAACTATAGCTTTAGCAGTGTCAGCATCCCCCCCCCCCCAAAAAAGAGGCCGCTGATATGTTGCAAGATAGGAAACCTTAATGGCTGGGGTGCCCAGATGCTTCGATTGTATGGGGTCCTGCAATTACTGATGGAAACCCCGAGCCTTGGGATGCAATTACACCTGCAATTTGTGTGGCTTTTTTTTTTTTTTTTTTTTGCCAAAGCTTCGTGTGGATCCATAATAAAGGCAAAGGAAGTGGATGAAAAATTTCCTCTCTTCCTTTAAACCTATTGTGGCTCAAATTGCAATCAAAACAAATTCCCTCGCTCTCCTAGTCATTTGCCAGCCGAAAATGGAGCAGATCAGGAGAAAATGAGTACCTATGTTCTTTATTCACTGGACAAGACTATAAAACATAATGTTTATTACGTTCTATATAAAAGTGATCATTCAGAATTAAAATATGCATCACAGACAAATACACCCAATTTTTAAATCCACACAAAGGCAGTACTATTACAAGGTGCTAGAACAGATTTTAAGGAAGAAACGTTACTCTCCCTATCAAATCCTACACTCTTTACTGTCTAATATATGCGTGGGGTCATCGTCACAATAATGATGGCCGTACCCGGATCCTGGACTGGTTAGCTCTAGTGAGCCCTGATTGTATATGTAGACACTGAATTTGTACTTCAGACGTGCTAGCAGCATGCAAGGAGTACTCTGTAGACTGGAGCCTCCTATCCACTATGGGTGTTTTTTTAGCCTGTAGGTCTGTAAGTATAATCTATATCTCCACACAGGTCAACTTGGTCAGTACGGTGGCCACTGCCAGATACACTGTATTTTGCAAGTTCTGACCAATGTAGTATGCTATTTTTGATTTATAATTGCTCTGTTTCATTTATGATGAGTAGTTTTTATATAAGGGGCTAAATTTAATGTTCACATTTTTATGTGGATACCCCATACTTCTAAGAGATATACTTGTGGACTTGGCTACATAGTTTGGACCCCTGATTAGAACTAAGTATACCCCCTGATGAATTCCCTACTTTATCTGGGGAAGGAAACCCGTTGGGGTTTTGAATTATAAAGACGTAAATATGTATGAATAGGAATATTCCCCTGTACAATCAGGGCTCACTGGGGCTAACCAGTCCAGATTCCGGGTGGGGCCGTCCTTATTGGGACGATGACCCCACACATATATTAGGTAGTAAAGAGTGTAGGATTTGATAGGGAGAGTAACGTTGCTTACTTAAAATCCATTCTATCCTGTAGTAGTACCGCCTTTGTGTGGATTTAAAAATTGTGTATATTTGTCTGTGATGCATGTTTTAATTCTGAATGATGACCTTTATTACGGTCTATAAAAAAGTAATGTTTTATTGTCTTGTCTAGTGAATAATATAATTTTTCTTGACTGTATTTGTCTGGTTTTGGCATAACCTATACCTATCCTCTAATGTACCGATGTTCTTTGCAAGATTGTTTGTTTGTTTTTTTAAGAAATGTGCAGAAAATCCTGTAGACTGACCATGTGAGCAAGATCCCCCATTAATTTTATCAGTCATTTCATTTAGAATATATCAGTCAGAATAGATAATAATCAGCACCACCTGGGACTTATTCTAAATCTCCGATGGAATGTGAGTGAGTGCATGCTCATATTAATGAAGGCTGATTGGCTTCTGGGTCAGATGCCATTGCCTGACATCACTGCTTGGAGCCATCCACTTCCAAACGGTGCTGCCGGGCAGTGACTGCTGCAGCAGTGACAATCATACCGCTGGCTGTGTAAGTGCTGAAACTGAGGTGAGTGGCTATTTTTTTTTTTTTTATTGCAGCAGTATCTCACAATTATTTATTAGTACTTGCTCCAAATTAGCTTCTCTGTGGTTTTTTTTTTGTCATTTTTCACATAAAAATAGGACATATTTATGTCTGTAAAGTGACCCCACCAATAGTTTTTTCACTCCTATTAATAAAAGTCTGGTAGAGCTTTTTTGATAAACTTGTTTTAACAAGTTTATCAGAATATTTCTACCAGCCCAGCCATGTAAAAGAATGATATGCAGCAGGGCACTACAATGTCAATCTAAATAAGCTAGTACTTTTGTTTTCCTATAGTATGAATGTTATTTTTGATGTAAATGCTTGTTTTAAAATATTTCATTACAGTGCTAAATGGATCTATAACTCCAGAAAAACTGTTTGCGATGATGAAGGACCCAGATATTAATGTTGTTATAATGGATGCCCGCAGAGCTAAGGATTTTGAGGAATCTCATATTGATTCTTCGATAAATGTTCCCGAGGAGGCCATATCTCCTGGGTAAGTATGGCCATTTTTAGATCTGGCATTGCCTTTGAAATACGACCTTGATGTATCAACTATTTTTGTAAATATTGTATTATATCTTTTCATGGGACCACACTGAAGATATGACATTTTGAGACAATGTAAAATAGTCCGTGTACAGCATGTACAAGGGTATGGCCACACGGTAGTGGTAAAATGCCAGTTGGTTTCCGTTTTTAATCGTCTTTTGAATGTTTTTTGGGGGCAGTTCTGTCCATGGTTTACGGACTTGCCTGTCCCCCTAGTCATTGAATTGCACAAATTCCACCCGAAAACCGCATGTTCATGTTGTGAGTTTTTCAGAACGCTGGCGGTGTGAAAATCCGCCCAGTAGAAAAACTGCAGTGTAGACTTCTGGGCGGATTTTCTATTTAAGCCTATAGGGATAGTTGGTTATACTGATGTTTTACAATTCCGAAAACAGTCAGAAAAAACGACTGAAAATCAATGCCATGTGGACGTACCCTAATTGTGTAAAATTTGGTGCGCACTCAAAACTCAACACACAGACAACAAATTCTAAACTGCTGGCAACAAAAGTGAGCACAACCCTAATTGAAAGTGGAAAAAATGTACCCAAAGTGTCAGTATTTTGTGTGGCCACCATTATTTTCCAGCACTGCCTTAACTCTCTTGGGCATGGAGTTCACTAGAGCTTCACAGGTTGCAGCCACTAGAATTATCTTCCACTCCTCCATGACGACATCACAGAGTTGGTGGATATTAAAGACCTTGCACTCCTCCACTTTCTGTTTGAGGATGCCCCACAGATTCTCAATAGGGTTTGGGTCTGGAGACTTGCTTGGCCAGTCTACCACCTTTACCCTCATTTTATTTAGCAGGGAAGTGGTCGTCTTGGAGGTGTGTTTGGAGTTGGTTATCATTTTGGAATATGGCCCTGTGGCCCAGAAGGGAGGGGATTATGTTCTGCTTCAATATGTCACAGTACATGTTGGCATTCATGGTTCCCTCAATGATCTGTAGCTCCCAGCAGCCATGCACCCCCAAACCATGACACTTCCACCACCATGCTTGACTGTAGGCAGACACACTTATTAATGTATTCCTCACCTGGCTGCCGCCACACTCGCTTGACCCCATCTGAACCAGATAAGTTTATTTTGCTCTCATCAGACCACAGTAATCCATGCCCTTAGTCTGCTTGTCTTCAGCGAACTGTTTGAGGGCTTTCTTGTGCATCATCTTTTCAAGAGGCTTCCTTCTGGGAAAACTGCCATGCAGACCAATTTGATACAGTGTGCGGCATGTGGTCTGAGCACTGACCAGCTGACTCTCCACCCTTTTAACCTCTGCAGCAATGCTGGTAGCACTAATACGTCTATTTTGAAAAGGCAATATCTCGATCTGAAGCTGAACATGTGCACTTCTTTGGTCAACCATGATGAGGCCTGTTCGGAGTAGTAGCTGTCTTGTTAAACCGCTATATGGCCTTGACCGCTGTGCTGCAGCTCAGTTTCAGGATGTTGGCAGTCTCCTTATAGCCTAGGCCATCTTTATGTAGAACCCAAAAATCAATGACAAAAATCATTTTTGGTCTCGTCAATGCAAAATCATATAGCCGAAAAAGAGAAACTAAAACATAACTTAAATAAAATTTGTATGTACTTAGTAGCCACAAAGTAGTATGTGGGAGATTATGGCAGTCTCTTCAGGGTATGTAGAGACCACCAAAACAATTAGTAGGCTTTCTTTTACTCACAGTACCCAAGGGATGGTACATAGATTGATCTCCACTCTTCAGTAGATCCACCAAATATAAGTTGGGAAAGGAGATGGTCCAATGATACCCTAATAAGACCCTGTTGTGTCCTGCCTAACCGGTGGGGTTGTTGCCCGGATAAGGGCGTCCCCACCCTACAGAGGCTCTCCCTGTAATGCCCTAGTTTAGTGTAGGACCAAAATCATACAGAAGTAGTCAAAAAGAGACGTAGAAAGACAGGTGTAGGAAAAATAGCCTGTGTTTTCCTGATGCGTTTTCCCATATATAAGGTATTACTAATGGTTCCTCAGGTGGCTGTATCCAAAGGTGTTGGATAAAATGCCCAATTATGTCAATACACATATATCCACCAGAGGACCAAAGATACTCAAGCAGTGCAAAAAATTAAACACTGCAGATAAATAAAGATAAGTTGTGGGTGGGGGGATTAAAAACCTCCCACAGATATCCCCTGTGGCCTGCTAGAATGATACCATCTGACCCACATCTTAATTTATTTGCAATGTTTAAAACCACCAGCCTTTCTGAACATATGGACATTTTTATTTTTGTTTTTGTGAGTAAAATAAAGCCTACTAGTTGTTTTGGTGGTCTCTATTTTCTCTGAAATGACTACCATTATCTCCCACAGACTACTTTTGTGGCTACTAAGTATATCAACATTTTATTTCACTATTGATTGTTTTTTTTCTAAAGGTATTTAGTAAAGGGTATGTGTAGGGTTTTTTTTTCAGATCCACAGTTTTTTGCCCTAAGGTGCCATGTTGAACCTCCAGTGATCAAATATGAGAGAATGTAAGAGCTCTAACACCAAATTTAACACACCTGCTCCCCATACACACATGAGACCTTGTAACACTAACAAGTCACATGACACCGTAGAGGGAAAATGGCAAATTGGGCACAATATGTCCATTTTAACTTAGGGGCGTACCCAGTTTTTTTGCCAGCAGTGTTGACATTTATGTCTGTTATTTTGAGGGCACACCAAACACTATTATACAAGCTGTACACTGACTACTTTACGTTGTATCACAGTGCCATATCTTCAGTGTTGTCCCATTAAAAAAAAGATATAATACAATATTTACAAAAATGTGAGGGGTGTACTCAGTTTTGAGAGATACTGCATATACCCTTTTCTCTTTTTTCCCTAATCTTCTTTATAAAAGATTATGGGTCAGCCATGTTGCCCAAGCTGCTGCTCTGATCTGTGAGCAGCAGTTCAGAGATTTGCTTTACAGTAGTCTCCTGGACTTGCGTCATAAAACTACCTATAGAGTGTCAGTAGGTCACTTGGAAGGGAGATGCAGCTGTCTCATCACCTATTAAAATAGTCATGGATTTTATTTAAAGGGGATTTATTGCTTCCTTACTTTGGCTATTTCTGAGATCTTTCTAAATCTCATTTCCTGAAATGCAGAGGAGTTTCTTCCCCTCCCATCTGGGTGTTTCTTTTCTTCATGGGGATTGACATCATCCCCCCTCCCTTCACTGTCTGTGCTCCTTCATGAGTCTAGTGTTTAACATCAGAGGGAGGTGCCAGCACAGCCTGGCTCTTCCAACTCCCTTGCATGTGTTCATAACAATCCACCTCACCGTGTCTGTGCTCTCACTAGGCATTCTTAATTTGTAAGAGCTTTTTTTTTTACACATTACAGCCCTACTCTCCCACCCCCCTGTCTGCATACCAGAGCAGTCACTGTCTCTGTATTTTCCCTAGGCAGACTAGCAGACATCCTCTACCAAGGTGAGATTTCCTAGCCCTTCACATCCCAGCTCATCCCTTCACATCCCAGCTCATCCCTTCACATCCCAGCTCATCCCTTCACATCCCAGCTCATCCCTTCACATCCCAGCTCATCCCTTCACATCCCAGCTCATCCCTTCACATCCCAGCTCATCCCTTCACATCCCAGCTCATCCCTTCACATCCCAGCTCATCCCTTCACATCCCAGCTCATCCCTTCACATCCCAGCTCATCCCTTCACATCCCAGCTCATCCCTTCACATCCCAGCTCATCCCTTCACATCCCAGCCCATCCCTTCACATCCCAGCCCATCCCTTCACATCCCAGCCCATCCCTTCACATCCCAGCCCTTCACATCCCAGCCCATCCCTTCACATCCCAGCCCATCCCTTCACATCCCAGCCCATCCCTTCACATCCCAGCCCATCCCTTCACATCCCAGCCCATCCCTTCACATCCCAGCCCATCCCTTCACATCCCATCCCAGCCCATCCCTTCACATCCCAGCCCATCCCTTCACATCCCAGCCCATCCCTTCACATCCCAGCCCATCCCTTCACATCCCAGCCCAGCCCATCCCTTCACATCCCAGCCCATCCCTTCACATCCCAGCCCTTCCCTTCACATCCCAGCCCATCCCTTCACATCCCAGCCCATCCCTTCACATCCCAGCCCATCCCTTCACATCCCAGCCCATCCCTTCACATCCCAGCCCATCCCTTCACATCCCAGCCCATCCCTTCACATCCCAGCCCATCCCTTCACATCCCAGCCCATCCCTTCACATCCCAGCCCATCCCTTCACATCCCAGCCCATCCCTTCACATCCCAGCCCATCCCTTCACAGCCCATCCCTTCACAGCCCATCCCTTCACAGCCCATCCCTTCACAGCCCATCCCTTCACAGCCCATCCCTTCACAGCCCATCCCTTCACATCCCATCCCTTCACAGCCCATCCCTTCACAGCCCATCCCTTCACAGCCCATCCCTTCACAGCCCATCCCTTCACAGCCCATCCCTTCACATCCCATCCCTTCACAGCCCATCCCTTCACAGCCCATCCCTTCACAGCCCATCCCTTCACAGCCCATCCCTTCACATCCCATCCCTTCACAGCCCATCCCTTCACAGCCCATCCCTTCACAGCCCAGCCCAGCCCTTCACATCCCAGCCCATCCCTTCACATCCCAGCCCTTCACATCCCAGCCCATCCCTTCACATCCCAGCCCATCCCTTCACATCCCAGCCCATCCCTTCACATCCCAGCCCATCCCTTCACATCCCAGCCCTTCACATCCCAGCCCATCCCTTCACATCCCAGCCCATCCCTTCACATCCCAGCCCATCCCTTCACATCCCAGCCCATCCCTTCACATCCCAGCCCATCCCTTCACATCCCAGCCCATCCCTTCACATCCCAGCCCATCCCTTCACATCCCAGCCCATCCCTTCACAGCCCATCCCTTCACATCCCAGCCCTTCACATCCCAGCCCTTCACATCCCAGCCCTTCACATCCCAGCCCTTCACATCCCAGCCCTTCACATCCCAGCCCTTCACAGCCCATCCCAGCCCTTCACATCCCAGCTCATCCCAGCCCTTCACATCCCAGCCCTTCACATCCCAGCCCTTCACATCCCAGCTCTTCACAGCCCATCCCAGCCCTTCACATCCCAGCTCATCCCATCCCAGCCCTTCACATCCCAGCTCATCCCATCCCAGCCCTTCACATCCCAGCTCATCCCAGCCCATCCCAGCCCTTCACATCCCAGCTCATCCCAGCCCTTCACATCCCAGCTCTTCACATCCCATCCCACCCCTTCACATCCCAGCTCATCCCAGCCCATCCCTTCACATCCCATCCCTTCACATCCCATCCCTTCACATCCCATCCCTTCACAGCCCATCCCTTCACAGCCCATCCCTTCACAGCCCATCCCTTCACAGCCCATCCCTTCACAGCCCATCCCTTCACAGCCCATCCCTTCACAGCCCATCCCTTCACAGCCCATCCCTTCACAGCCCATCCCTTCACAGCCCATCCCTTCACAGCCCATCCCTTCACATCCCAGCCCTTCACATCCCAGCCCTTCACATCCCAGCCCTTCACATCCCAGCCCTTCACATCCCAGCCCTTCACATCCCAGCTCATCACAGCCCAGCCCTTCACAGCCCAGCCCTTCACATCCCAGCCCAGCCCAGAGAGCGGTCACCTCACAGCACAGGCTCAGCGGTCACTTTATCGGAGTGGAAAGCAGTGTGCAGGCCAGGACTTGCAGCGACAGGAGGTGCTGAGTCGGGCAGTCAGACTCTCTGCCCGGCTCTACCTCCGTGATCGCCGCAGCGCCGCATGGGAGTACACCGACGACATGAGGTACCTCTCACTCACGGCAGGCGCGCCTGGCTCAGTCTCCACTCCAGACTGAGGCACTGACGGCGCCGCGCAGCAGAGGGGGGGACAGGGACGGCAGGGGACGGGGCGGGCCGCACAAGCAGCAGACACAGCTGTGCTGCTGCAGGCGCCTGGCGCAGCCGCGGCGCACGGCATGGAACATAATAAATAAACATACACTGACTGAATGTGCGGCGCAGTGCCCCGGAACGTCTTTAATACAAAAAAAAAACCAGGGAGACAAAAGAGCCGGCAGTCCTCAGGGAGCATGCGCAGGTATGCGCACTCGCGATTTAGACCCAGGGGCCGCACAGAATGCTAATTGAAAGAGCTGGCACCCAATGAACAGCGAGGAGTAGGATTCGACCCAGACCAGGCAAGTTTGTTTACAGAAACAGAGAATAAGGGAGACAGAGAAAACGAGACAGCTTTGCAAATGACATCCAATTGCAAAGTTGTTTGTTTTCACTGTCCCCTTATTCTGAAGACCATTTATTGAAACGATACAACCCCTTTAAGTTGTTTTTAATTCTTTGTCTATTATAATATTTTAGAGTCTTGAATTTACTTTATGTTTTTTACTAATTTGTTTAATTGTTTTGTTTTTTTTTTCAGATTCACAGCAACCAAAATTGAAAGTGGCCTTCCAGAAGCATCAAAACATTTATGGGGCACCCGCAATCATGCAGATTATATTATTTTGCTGGACTGGTTTAGCTCTGTTAATGACCTAAAACTTGGAACACCCCTTCAGAGCTTAAAAGATGCTCTTTTTAAGGTGATTAAGTAGAGACTTTGTTCTATTCAGCAAAAGATTCAGTGTGAAAGCATTTTACTTCAAAGACTTGAAAGTATATTGCTTCTAATGAAAACTATCTGGAGAATTCTTAGGTAGCAGTACAATCATTAGATCTGTGTTGTAATTAATACTGAGATATGCAGCTGCAACAAAACATAAGTGAACCTGATGGGATTACCTGGATTTTGGTTCTGCTCACTAATAAGATGTGGTCTGGTTGTATACAAACACAGTCTAAATCGATCATGTCCTTTTGCCACAAAATACTGGCGTGCATGCTTTACACTACGTGTGTTAAGTTTTTTAAACCGTTTTAGACTGTCACTTCTGCATCTTGTCTGACAAAGACAGGTGTGACTTGATAAAAGGAGTATGGCTTCATGATAAGGGGGTGCCTTACTGTGCAATGTCATGCATAAAAACACACCTAAATATTGACGCAATTAGTGCCATAAAGTAAGCCAAGTAATAGGACGTGTAAATGTCAGCCAACTAATAGGACGTTGTAAGACTGTCCAGTCTTAGTATTAGAGAGTATTGATAAATCTACCCCATTATTTGTTGTTTGGAATGGCCAATGTAGATGCTATAGCAAGACCTAAAGAGACTTGGGTACTCAAGGCATCCTAGGTTTATTGATGACCTGAAGCACATCTGCACATCTAAGGAATGGAACAAACTTTCTCCTCAAGGTTATGCAAATCTTTTTTACAGCTTCAGGAAATGTTTGGTAAAAGTATTGCTGCTAAAGGGGTATCTAAAAGTTATTAAATTCAAAGGTTCCTTCTCTCCCCCACCTTCCTCCTATCTGGTTGTTTACACAGGCACGTGTTTCACCGCGTATTTGCGCTCTAATACGGGCGAGATGCGCACCGAAATTACAGTAATCCATAGTTCTCATGGAGAACTATGGATTACGCCTCCTCTCCCCACTCGTACAATACGATCGTATTATACGCGCAGGAGATAAGTGACATGTCTGAATGAATGGGGCCGGCGGGCTGCCGGCACCATCGCGCCACGGGGTAAACGCGTATTAGTGCGAGCTCCCGAAACACACGTATACTGTACGTGCCGCAGTACATCGTGTGAACATACCCTAACTAGTACAGCTATGTATGTGATATTAGATTTGTTAGATTGTTTTTGTGTCTATATAACTGTGACTTGAATAACAATCAGACTACAGTTTTAGCAATTCCAGCAGAATTCCCTTAACGACCGCGCACCGTCTTTTGACGTCGGCTGGTGCAGGTCGTTCGTCTACAGCGACGTCTTTTGACGTCGCTGTAGACTTCGGGGTTTGCGGCGCCCGTGCCGCAGCTGCGCTGGGATCGGGGCTGAACTACACAGCCCCGATCCCAGAGCATCTCCTGCAGGCATCGGGGAGCGGAGGAACCTCCGCAACCCGGTGCTTTAACCCTTTGATTGCGGCGGTGCGTTACCACAGCGCAATCAAAGGGTTCCCCTGCTCTGTCGGGTGATCGGAACACCCGGTCACCCAACAGAACCCGGGGAACGGCTGCACAGTCAGCCCTGGGACCTACAGTGGCCCCAGAGCTGTCTGTGTATGAAGCCAGTGACCAGGACACACTGTGTGCTGTCCAGATCACTGCCTGTGTCAAAGTGACACAGATTAGAATGTATTAGCATATATAAATATGCTAATACATTACTAAGTGTTTAAAAAAAAAAAAAAAGTAAAACAGTTATCCCTTCATGGGATAAAAAAAAAAAGTAAAAAATATAAAAAGTAAAAAAAATGAATAAAAAAAATAAAAATAAATATTTAAAAAAAATTGTTCATACATTACACACAAAAAAACCCTACACATATTAGGTATCCACACGACCGTAATAACCTGTAGAATCAATCTAACAAGTTATTAAGTGTGTAATGTGAATGGTGTAAAAAAAAAAAAAAATGTAAAAGAATGCAATAATTTCTAAGTGAACTTAAACTATTCCCCAATAAAGTACAACTTGTCCCTAATAAAACAAAGCCTCATCCAACTGCGTCATTGAAAAAATAAAAAAGTTACAACTGTTGAAACGCAAGGAGGCAAAAACTAAAAAAAAAATTCTGGTCATTAACTACTTTTCAGGCCTGGGGCTTAAGGGGTTAAAAATTCTAGGTGTGTATCAGATCATTAGCCATTTCCCTGTCTGTCTCCTTTTTGTGGCTGTTAGGCCCCTGGCTGCAGCAGGAGCTTCCCCCTCATGCTCTGCCTGCAAAAGAACACAAATGGCATTAGGTCCCATCCCTCATCCAGTTATAGATGAGAATGGAAGAGATTAAACTCCTGTGCTTTCTACAAAGTTTTAAAATTACGGATTCCTCGTCTATCTTCTACCAATTTTCTTTAAGGTTTAATGTTCATTTAAAAGGACGTTTTCTGTATGTTTTAATTGCAGAAATCACCACTGGGGTAACCTGGACACTTTTGAAGGAAATCCAAAGATTCCCATTTGTCCAGCAAATACTATTAAAATATTCTCGCACTATATGCGAATTAGTCTTGAGGTTTTGCCTGGCTGCAGGTTTAATGCTGGACGTCTCAGAACATTGTGTCCACTTTGATCAGACTTGGTGATGTAGCTGAGGAAGTCGGATAAAACCTTGTGTGGGAACCACGAGGATTATTTCTTATGCTGACACCAGAATTAATCCTCGCGGTGCTGATCTGAGATTGGACTTCGCTAAGTAAAGTGCTTTTAGCTTACCTCTATAGCCTTCAGTTCATGAGAGAGTTCATGATAGCTTTGCTCTCATCATGGTTTATTTCGTATATAGGCCACTAAATCTGTTTTCACATTTGTGCGGTATCATTGTTCAAAAAAATCGTATGTCATATGTCCTATTTGGGCATTAAAGGAGGAGCCCGACTGCTCCATAAATGGTCTAAAGCAAATTTGAATCTATATATTTAAGTGAGCCCCATGTAACACTACATTACCTCTGCAGCCACAAGATTTGAAACCACTTTAAATGCTTAATTTATTATTGATTTAAACTCGTTACTGGTAAGCATAAATGATCTTTGTTTTAACTGGATATATGTAAATGATCATCCAGAGACTTTTCCAGCTAAACTGCATAGACATAACAATCAAATGTGCGTTCAGATTGGATAAAAATACATAGTTGTAGTGATGTTGGTATCTGTTATACGCTTGTAATGACTTTGGGAAACCGCAGGATTACTATTAACTCAAGAGGTCTAATACACCAGTAATTGCCATTTAACATATGCATATTCTCTTTATAGTGGGAAACTAAGACTATCCTGAAAAGTGAGCCTTTAGTACTGGATGGTGGCTATGAAAGCTGGCTTTTTTGCTATCCTATGTACACTACAAATGGAAAAGTATCTGTGCCTAGAAGAAACAAAGATGAAAACGCAGTCTTGTCATGTAAGTACGCAGTTTGTTCTACACGGTTATTCATGCTCTTTGAATAAAAAAAAAAGTGAAATAATCGACCAAGATATGTGTTGATTTTCCATCAATTGGAGAACTGTATTTAAACCTATTAGCTCTGCTGTTTTAAGTAGAGCTCTAAGGGTATGTTCACACAACGTTTTGGATCAGTTTTTTACCAGAAGAGAAACTGCATCCAAACTGCATCCAAAAAATTTATCCAAAAACGCAGCTGCAGATGCGTTTTTGGATGCGTTGTTCGGATCCGTTTTTCAATATATATGCACTACACAGGTTGTAGTTAGAAAAGGTAGAATCTTTTGTGTAATATACTTTACCCTTATACATGTATGTATGTATGTATGTATGGGTATGTAATATACTAAATCAGCCCCTAGAGGTCTCATTTGATCTAGAAGAACTGTTTGAACTTTAGTAACCTAATGACCTACATTTTCACTTGGAGTAGAAAGTGGTTAGGTAATAGTTTAAGAGGATGCCCAATAGAGGGAGCTATAACAGCATTTTACATGTGTTTCAGAGGAAACCTAATAGAGGGCGCAACAACAGCATTAACTTTTTATTTATATATATATATATAAATATATATATATATATATAAATATATATATAATATATATATATATATATATATATATATATATAATATAAAATATATATTGAATGATATAAACAGTTTTTTGGTAAAGAATAGGTGGTTATAGAAGTTTTTAATAATACATTTATAAATGTTTTAGATAAATAGTTTATTATAGAATGTTGAGTGGTTTTAGTATTATACTGAAACCACCTAACAATACATTTATTATTAAAATCTTCTAGCATTTCTATAAACACCCAGTCTATACTAAAAAACTGCTTTTTTTATCATTCAATATATATAAAAAGTGATTTATAAGATTAAACACATGTAAAATGCTGTTCTAGCACCCTCTATTAGGCTTCCTCTGAAACACATGTAAAATGCTGTTAGCTCCGCCTAGTGGGTTTCCTAACATAGGTCATTAGGTAACTAAAGTTTAAACAGTTCTTCTGGATCAATTGAGACCTCTAGGGGCCGATTTAGTGTATTACACTTCAAATTTTAATCCAATGCGTTAATCCATTGTTTCCTATGGGGATTTCACTTGCGTAAAACGCAAGTAGAATTGACATGTTGACTCTGAAAAGGATCCGAAAAACACGTAACACGCAAGTAAACACGCATCGGTAATCACTCGCCTGAATGGAGATAGGTGTTTTACATTGAAACCAATGTAAATCAAACTGCACATTGTTAGATATGTTTTTTAGATCCGTTTTGGGTCCGAAAAACGGATATGAAAAACGTCGTGTGAACATACCTTAATAGTGTTACCATTATTGGCATTTATGACTTGTATATTCTTATCACTTAAAGCAGGGGTGTCAAACTCGTTTTTGCCGGGGGCCACATCGGCCTCACGGCGTACCTTAAAGGGCCGACCTAATTTTAGAACTGTGTAAATGTAACTTCTCCTTAACAGTTAAGAGAGCTACTAAGGAGTAGTTTCATTTGTACAGTATTCCTGTTACAATCAGCCCTTTGATGGTAATCAGGAAGAAGGTGAGGCCCAGAGTGGGAGGCAGGCCAGATGGTGGAGGCCCAGAGGGGGGAGGCAGGCCAGATGGTGGAGGCCCATAGGGGGAGGCAGGCCAGATGGTGGAGGCCCACAGATGGGGAGGCCCAGAGGGGGAGGCAGGCCAGAGGGTGGAGGCCCAGAGGGGGAGGCAGGCCAGAGGGTGGAGGCCCAGGGAGAGGGAGGCAGGCCAGATGGTGGAGGCCCAGAGGGGGGGGGCAGGCCAGATGGTGGAGGCCCAGAGGGGGGGTGGAGGCCCAGAGGGGGGGGGGCAGGCCAGATGGTGGAGGCCCAGAGAGGGAGGCAGGCCAGAGGGTAGAGGCCCACAGAGGGAGGCAGGCCAGATGGTGGAGGACCCGGGAGGGGGAGGCAGGCCAAAATGGTGGAGCCCAGGGAGAGGGAGGCAGGCCAGATGGTGGAAAGGGCCCCGGGAGAGGGAGGCAGGCCAGATGGTGGAGGCCCAGAGGGGGGAGGCAGGCCAGAGGGGGGGGGGCAGGCCAGAGGGTAGAGGCCCAGAGGGGGGGGGGGCAGGCCAGAGGGTAGAGGCCCAGAGGGGGGGGGGGCCGCCCGGAGGGTAGAGGCCCAGTGGGGGGGGGGGGGGCGGCCGGAGGGGAGTGGCCCAGAGGGGGGGGGGGGCAGGCCAGAGGGTAGAGGCCCAGAGGGGGGGGGCAGGCCAGAGGGTAGAGGCCCAGGGGGGGGGGCCGGCCCGAGGGTAGAGGCCCAGAGGGGGGGGCAGGCCAGAGGGTAGAGGCCCAGAGGGGGGGGCAGGCCAGAGGGTAGAGGCCCAGAGGGGGGGGCAGGCCAGAGGGTAGAGGCCCCCAGAGGGAGCAGGCCAGAGGGTGGAGGCCCACGGAGGGAGGCAGGCCAGGGGGTGGAGGCCCACGGAGGGTGGAGGCCCACGGAGGGTGGAGGCCCACGGAGAGGGAGGCAGGCCAGAGGGTGGAGGCCCAGGGAGAGGGAGGCAGGCCAGAGGGTGGTGGCCCAGGGAGAGGGTGTTGGCCCAGGGAGAGGGAGGTGGCCCAGGGAGAGGGAGGTGGCCCAGGGAGAGGGTGGTGGCCCAGGGAGAGGGTGGTGGCCCAGGGAGAGGGTGGTGGCCCAGGGAGAGGGAGGCAGGCCAGAGGGTGGTGGCCCAGGGAGAGGGAGGCAGGCCAGAGGGTGGTGGCCCAGGGAGAGGGAGGCAGGGGGCCAGAGGGTGGTGGCCCAGGGAGAGGGAGGCAGGCGGCTAGATGGTGGTGGCCCAGGGAGAGGGAGGCAGGCGGCTAGATGGTGGAGGCCCAGGGAGAGGGAGGCAGGGGGCTAGATGGTGGAGGCCCAGGGAGAGGGAGGCAGGGGGCTAGATGGTGGAGGCCCAGGGCTAGATGGTGGAGGACCAGGGAGAGGGAGGCAGGGGGCTAGATGGTGGAGGCCCAGGGAGAGGGAGGCAGGGGGCTAGATGGTGGAGGCCCAGGGAGAGGGAGGCAGGGGGCTAGATGGTGGAGGCCCAGGGAGAGGGAGGCAGGGGGCTAGATGGTGGAGGCCCAGGGAGAGGGAGGCAGGGGGCTAGATGGTGGTGGCCCAGGAGCGGGAGGCAGGGGCTAGATGGTGGAGGCCCAGGGCGGGGGGAGGCAGGGGGCTATATGGTGGAGGCCCAGGGGGGGAGGCAGGGGGCTAGATGGTGGAGGCCCAGGGAGCGGGAGGCAGGGGGCTAGATGGTGGAGGCCAGGGAGCGGGAGGGAGGGGCTAGATGGTGGGGGCCCAGGGAGCGGGAGGCAGGGGGCTAGATGGTGGGGGGCCCAGGGAGCGGAGGCAGGGGGCTAGATGGTGGAGGCCCAGGGAGCGGGAGGCAGGGGGCTAGATGGTGGAGGCCCAGGGAGCGGAGGCAGGGGGCTAGATGGTGGAGGCCCAGGGCTAGATGGTGGAGGCCCAGGGAGCGGGAGGCAGGGGGCTAGATGGTGGAGGCCCAGGGAGCGGGAGGCAGGGGGCTAGATGGTGGAGGCCCAGGGAGCGGGAGGCAGGGGGCTAGATGGTGGAGGCAGAGGAGCGGGAGGCAGGGGGCTAGATGGTGGAGGCAAGGGAGCGGGAGGCAGGGGGCTAGATGGGGGAGGCCCAGGGAGCGGGAGGCAGGGGGCTAGATGGTGGAGGCCCAGGGAGGGGGAGGCAGGCTAACTGGTAAAACCTGGGGTGGGGGTTAGAGGACTAGCTGGTAAGGCCCCAGTAGAGAGGCCACTTACCAGCCTCAGTGAACGGTCCTCCGCAGGAGCAGGAATCTTCTCACCAGGCAGGAAGCTCCTCTGCTCGGCGTCCTGCCAGGCCTGCAGGGGGCGGGGCCGGAGCACTGAGCAGGCGGAGCCAGGCAGTCTGTGCTATTCTCCTGTGCATGGAGCTGCCTGCCCCGCCCCCTGAGCTGTGCTGCCCGTGCTGTCTGCTCCTGTCTCACTGAGAGAAGCAGCCGCTGCGGAGCACAGCTCAGCAACAAGAGCCGGGCCGGATAACACAAGGCAACGGCCTGTGACTTAAAGGGTTCAATTAGAAAAAATCTAAAAGTCAAATATTCACAACATGAGTTGGTATAACTTATTTTAATGTAACATATTGTGCAGTATATAGATTTTATTTTTTTACATGGTCATGCAGTTGCTTCTGTTGGGACATTTTTGCAATGTATGTAGCAAATATAAATAAATATGTGAAAAAAAACTTAGATGTAATAGCACAATTTCTTTTCAATAAAGGATTTTACTTCCAGCACTTGTAATTAAAAATAAAAACACACTTTATTTAGTCTCCATTCAAAAAAAAAATCTCTCCATAAAACCAAAGAAAATGACAGACAATACATAATAAAGTCTACGCATATAACCGGCTCATAATCATGACCAAAAGCAAGTAAAGATGGTCGGTAACCTCGAGAAATTTGTGTACGCAAGCAGGAAATAGGGTTTGCTCTAAGGCCCGGGTTCACATGGAGTATAGAGGCGCATACATGTGTACGCCACTATACGCCTGCTGTTGGAAGTATGCGCTGGCCATCCCTCTGGCCTAACTCCCATTCATTTTCCCTGGTGCATAATTGCCCGAAAAAAGTGACCTTTCACTTCTTTGTGCGGACGCACAGTACATGCCAGGGATTAAGCTGGAAAATCATAGCACTCGCACTCATGAGTGCAATGATTTTACTTTATTTGTGGGGCATACATTGGGCACGTTGCAGCGTAATTTTGGCTCACAAATACGGCGTCTGAACATATCCTAACTCTGGAAGGAAGAAAAATCAGAACAGCAATGTACTTGGTATCCTTATGTACCTTTGCCTACATGTTAAAAGATAATGTGGTGAGAATACCCCTTTAATAACCCCCTTTTCTTGTTTCTTGTTGTAAGCATAGTTATGTTTGTTTTCTTTTGTACTAGTAAATTTCAGCTATCCCTCTCTGGAAGAGCCCCCACCTCCTCTACCTGCTGTTCAGGTTAAACCTTCTCCAGTGCTTACACCAGATGTGCAAGATAACGAAATTAAGAACACTAAAGCAGAAACAATAGAAGAACATGTCCGTATAATTCCAAAGGCAGAGCCTGCAGCCCCGGTTAAGCCATCAGAGCCGACCAAGCTTATCCCCCAGGTAAGTTCATGTATATAATAGTTCCAAAAAGCCAGCCTCCGGAATGAAATTCTATCCTCTTGTTGCTGCAGCACATGTGACATTTTATTTTGTTGTGTGTCTTTCAATGATCGGTTTGTAAGTCTTTTTTGTGTATGAAAAACACCTCAAAGACCGCTTGACATAACCTGACAGTTGTTCTATAGCGTTTTTGTTGGGAAATAGAAAATGCATAACATTAGATAATCATTAGAATTCTCCTTTCAGCAGTGGGGACTTTTTGAGGTGCAGGGCACTGGTCTTGCACCCTAGCATGACATTACAAAGTGAACAAAGCAACTGTGCAATTGGATATCATTTGCAAAGCTGTCTTGTTTTCACAGTCTCCCTTATCTTCTTTTTTGTAAACACTGTTCCCCAGTGCTGGTCGGATCCCACCTCCTGTCCGGTCATTGGCTGACGGCTCTACAAATTTACATTCTGTCTGGCCCCCGGTCGTATTCACGGGAGCGAGCATTCCTGCCTCTCTAAATCAAAGTAAGGGACCGGCATCAATTTCACTCTGTACAGCCAGAAGAAACACAATAATACTGCAGGGCTTCTACAATCAGAAGACAGCAGAATTGTGCCTCAATGCCTAAATGCTCCTGCGTGTAAACATAGCAGGGAGATCTGTGCTGCTCTGGAGGAGTTCATAGAAGACTGGATTCAATTGTAACAAACCTCCAGCTGTGAGAGGAAGAGATCAGTGCTGTGAGTTCATAGAAGATTGTCTAGACCAGTGTTTCTCAACTCCAGTCCTCAAGACCCACCAACAGGTCATGTTTTCAGGATCTCCCACTGAATGCACTGACAATAATTACATCACCTGTGCAGAATGCTTCTGACAATCATTATATCACCTGTGCAATACTGAGGAAAGCCTGAAAACTTGACCTGTTAGTGGGTCTTGAGGACTGGAGTTGAGAAACACTGGTCTAGACTGAATGCAGGGCTGTGGTATGTAAACAAACAGCTCTTACAAAATAAGACTGCATAGGGAGAGGAACGACAGTGACATGTGGACTGGGGGGGGGGGAGGTCAGACTCGGGAGCAAGCATGAACAGTGAAGGGGAGGATGATGTCATCCCCCTTCAGTTAAGAAACACCCAGCTGGGAGGGGAAGAAACGTCCCTGAATTTGTTGAGCTGAGAGCACAATGAAACACACGAACTGAAGAAGCGATACATCCCCTTTAAGTCTTAGTCTGTACAGTAATCAAGGTTTTTCACAAGGATTGTCGATGTTGCTGTTTTTAATAAACTACATTTGTTTTTCTCTTTTTATGTCTTTCCTATAAATGTTGTATCAAAAGAATTTGTTTGTTTTCTTTAAACCTTTTAAGATTACATTTGATATTAAGCTTTTTATTTTCCCTACCCCTTTCTAATTTTTTGTGTCACCTGTAGATTGATCGCACCAAGAAGCCAGCTGTTATAATTGATGACAGTCCAAGAAAAGCAAAACCTGAAGTAAAAGAAAACAATCCAGTACAAAATGTTAAAATTGTTCCTGATCGTTCTACAAAGCCATCATTAGACTCGAAACGTTCCAAAGTAGAAATCGATTCTTCATCGGATAAAAACGCACCAGAAGTATATCAAGACCAAACGGAGAATGCAGACAAGGAGGAAAAGATGGATACTAGTATCCAGGAAGAAAAAGAAACTAATCGGGTCAATATCAAAGACTCTGACTCTGTAACTCCTCAGAAAAAACAAGAATCAGAAAAAAAAAGCTGTAGCTGATAAAGAAAATAAGGAAACAAAAAAAACTGTGTCTGAGAAAAATGAGAAAAAGAAAGAAGGGACTGTGTCTTCTATTCCCAAAAAGGTGAAGTTTTATCCATTTGTTTTATATTCAAGTAGCTCTAAGGGATTTCTAATTAAATAAATTGTATGGTTTGTAACATGATTTTGAACTCCTCTCTAGGGTTTTCAGTCTCTCTCATACTGGACATTCATCAATCAGCCAGAGTAAAGAGCAGCTCCAAAGAGCTTCCCCTTGTAGTGAACATACTGTATTAAGTTTATACATCATGCAGACAAAAACCACTAGGTTCCCCCACAATTTGCAACTAATTACCATTCTTATTTGGAAATGTATGTTCAGTGGTGCTTGAAAGTTTGTAAATCCCTCAGAATTTTCTATATTTCTGCATTCATTTTTTTACACAAGTCCTAAAATAAGATAAAATATAAAATTTATTTATTTATTGATTAAATTGGTCCAATATCTTAGATCTTGGAGTAGCAAAAGTATGTGAATCGTGGCTTTCAGTACCTGGTATGATCCCCCATGTGTAACAATAACTGCATCTAAATGTCTCTGGCAATTGTTGGACATTTATTTATTAAGGAAAATTATTTAAGTCTAATATTTTTGGCTACTTTGTTTTATTTGTTTCTCTTTTATCTATTTTTAGAACTTGTTTGCAAGTCTCATTTTAGTTTTAGGACAAATTTATTCAGAAATCTAAAATATTCTGAAAGGTTCTTAAACTTTCAAGCACACTGCATATAATGGGTCCCGATACGAATGCACCATTGTTTTGGTCTATTTTGCGCCCCCCAAAAAACTCTTGATGCCATATTCTCTATATAAATGAACTGCAATACACCAAAACCAGGCACATTATACACCAGGCAGGACACATTTGGATGTGCCTAAAAAGGCATATCAAATATGCTAGCAACAATATGATATGTGCTGAGATTTTGTTCTATTTCATTTTGTTTTGCAGCAAGAAGTGGATAAAAGGCTTCAAGATGATAAAGCTGAGATAATTACCAAAGAGGTTGCTGAAGATGATAGACCTAAAGTAGGTGCTTCGGCTTAACATTTTTTTGCAGAACTGAACACTTTTTTTTTTTTTTTTTTTTGTGTGCATAAAAGTTATATAGTAAATTAACTTTTTTTTTTAAGTTAGGATTTTTGTTGCAAATCGGACAACATTTTCATTTTAGTCATTTGTTTCAGAGAGAGCCTTTGATGCGTGCTCGGAGTGAAGAGATGGGTAGAACAGTTCCAGGAATGCCTGAAGGTTGGGTTAAGGTAATTTGCATACAGATATGTTACACACAAATAGCCACATGTTGCTGTGTTTTGTTGGGGGGTTTTTTTTTGTTTTTTTTTTAACAATTGTTAGCTAAAGAGAGGCTCAGCAGAGAAATGCTATCAAACTTTTATAAAATACCAATCATAAAAATAGATGTCATTGGGGATTTTTAGCAAATGGACACCCACCAAAATTTCTGACCTTGCACTAGTAAAAATGATTAGTATCCTTTAAAAAAATGTTCTTCATTAGTCCCTGTAGCATGAGCTGCAATGCTTATAAACATTTCAAGAGCAATCAAGTCCTGCATGTCTTTCTCCCTCACTTTTCATGCTACGTATGGGACACAATAATGTAACAAAGTGCAGAGACATCCGTGAATTCTTAAGAACCACCCAGGGAGGCAATGTGGACAGTCTTCCCACAGCTTCCCCACATATTTTTGATTTTATTAAAGGGGTTGTCTCACTACGAGGATTGCTTTTTATGTTAAAGATCTTGCAAAAACAAGTCACTTTTACAATATGTGTCCATTAGCAGTGTCCTACCTATTCCTAGATATCCCCTCTTGTATGAGCTGTATCAGCTCCTCAGGTCGCTATAGCTACAGACCTGTTTCATATCTCCTGATAGGCTACCAGCGCTCGTCGCTATAGCTACAGACCTGGTGTACTCAGCAGCTCATCACTGCAGGCCAGTAAACACGCCCGTGAATTCAAAAATAAAACTGAGAAAACAGGACTAAAGAATAATGAATTGATGTAGTAAGACAACCCTTTAAATGATTGCTCCATCTAGTGGTCTTCTACTACACTGGCAGAAACAAAAAACTGTTATGTGCACAGCTCACCTCCCTTCATGAAGATTGTCCGACAGCCAGCTGGTAGAAAAAAACAGGGTGTTCGTATCCAGCCCTAGGACAAGGGTGTAACTTTAAGGCCCGGTTCACACGGCTTATTCAAGCCGTAATTGCGGGACGGATTTCGCCCGCAATACGGCTTGAATAAGGGGCGGGGGCGCTGCTCGCCGGCCCCATAGACTTTCATTTTCCACGGCGCGTAATCCGCCGGGATAATGAACATGTCACTTTCTCCCCGCCCGGCGGATTCGCCGAGCGGAAAGGAGAGACGGAATCCACAGTTCTCTATGAGAACTGTGGATTATCGTAGTGGCTGGGACGGATTCCAGCTGTATTGCAGCGCAGTACGGCGCGCAATACGGCTGCAATCCGTGCCCAAAATAAGCCGTGTGAACGGCCCTTAAGGAGTCCAGCAGAAAATAGGTGATCTGGTACGCCACGGGTGACTGGATTTGAAGGTTAAAACTTAATACATTTTATTCCATATTCATTAAAAATTAAAAAAAAACATAGTACTAATATAGATGCCATGTATCTGGCTCCCAAACTCACACGTTTCGTACAAGATGTCCTTATTTGTGATACCATACATAAGAACATCTTGTCCAAAACACGTCGACTTGGGAGCCAGATATATGGCATCTATGTTAGTACCATGGTTTTTTTTTCATTTTTATTGACTTTGGAATAAAATTTATTAAGTTTTAACTTCAAATCCACTCACCGTGGCATGCTGGATCACCTATTTTCTGCTGGACTTATACTACACTGTTATACTGCTCCTAATGGCTTAGTAAGATCAGTGTATTCAGGTGGCGTTTATGACAGCACCTTCTAGTGGTGGAACATGAAATATATAAGGTAAAGAAAAGGGCCCGGAAAAGAACTAAGTGTAGATGATTATTAGGATGTTTCCTCTAATATGGACACAAGAAATCGCATAATAAAAAAATATGAATTTTTTGGTTACATCTAATAAATATCAATACAATGATTTTGCTGTTTTACCCATTACAGTTTCTTGAGCCTGTAACTGGTACTTACCGCTATTATCATTCACCAACACACACGGTTCACATGTATCCACCCGAAATGGCTCCATCATCGGCTCCTTCAGTGACTCCAGTTCAGAAAGTCAAACCTCAGGCACATTCAGATGTAGACAAGGAACAAACAAAGTTAAAACGATCGTATTCCTCACCAGACTTAACCCAGGCTATTAAAGATGAGGAAAAGAAGAAACCAACACCATTAATCAACCGCGAAAATAAGTAAGTTCACTAACCTTAGGAAAAATGTGTTTAAAATGAAATCTGCATTATATGTGCTCACATATATCATAATTGCTTTTTTCCTCATGGCACAAGATGTGTGTGTGTGTCTGTGTGTGTGTGTGTCTGTGTGTGTGTGTCTGTGTGTGTGTCTGTGTGTGTGTGTCTGTGTGTGTGTGTCTGTGTGTGTGTCTGTGTGTGTGTGTCTGTGTGTGTGTGTCTGTGTGTGTGTGTCTGTGTGTGTGTGTCTGTGTGTGTGTGTCTGTGTGTGTGTGTGTGTCTGTGTGTGTGTGTGTCTGTGTGTGTCTGTGTGTGTCTGTGTGTGTCTGTGTGTCTGTGTGTCTGTGTGTGTGTGTGTCTGTGTGTGTCTGTGTGTGTCTGTGTGTCTGTGTGTGTCTGTGTGTCTGTGTCTGTGTGTGTCTGTGTCTGTGTGTGTCTGTGTCTGTGTGTGTCTGTGTCTGTGTCTGTCTGTGTCTGTGTGTGTCTGTGTCTGTGTGTGTCTGTGTCTGTGTGTGTCTGTGTGTGTCTGTGTCTGTGTCTGTGTGTGTCTGTGTCTGTGTCTGTGTGTGTCTGTGTGTGTCTGTGTGTGTCTGTGTGTGTCTGTGTGTGTGTCTGTGTGTGTCTGTGTGTGTCTGTGTGTGTGTCTGTGTGTGTCTGTGTGTGTGTCTGTGTGTGTGTGTGTCTGTGTGTGTGTGTGTGTCTGTGTGTGTGTGTCTGTCTGTGTGTGTCTGTCTGTCTGTGTCTGTCTGTCTGTGTCTGTCTGTGTGTCTGTGTCTGTCTGTCTGTGTCTGTCTGTGTGTGTGTGTGTGTGTCTGTCTGTCTGTGTCTGTCTGTGTCTGTCTGTGTCTGTCTGTGTCTGTCTGTGTGTGTGTGTCTGTGTCTGTCTGTGTGTGTGTGTCTGTGTGTGTGTGTACAAAATCCTCATTGTGTTTTCTATTACAAATGGGTAGAAGTAATTGGAAAAAATAATAAAAACTATTGCCTAGTAAGGAGCTTTATGAAGATGCAAAATTAAGCCTTACATAGCTGCTATTTTACTTTGCCTTAAAATAAAAAGTAACATTTACCATAAAATAATTTGTCTTGTAGACCAACAACTCATGCTAAAACTGAGATCACAACCTTATCTGCATATAAAATCCGCAGTCTTAATCCCGTGTTTGGAGGCGCAGGCCCAGCACTAACTGGTCTGAGGAATCTTGGCAATACGTGTTACATGAATTCTATCTTACAGTGTCTGTGTAACACTCCTCACTTAGCAGAGTACTTCCACAAGAATTATTACCAAGCAGATATTAACCGGTAAGAAAATAAGCACATATATGATTGATTGCAAGGGTATGGTCAGTCAACAGTTTTCATGATTCTCTGTGGCTTAGATGTGGAAACTTTCTACGTGTTCTGACGTGTGAACATACTCTAAATGGAATTTCAACGTAAATGTATGTTTTTCATGTACCTTATCTGCAAGCTTAGGTTTTAATTAAGCTATCAATGTAATAGTTAAAGGAGACCTATGGTCTTATATAGACAAGGTCCTGGAGTGTACAGTAAAAGTACGTGAACTTTGGTGTGATTGTCTATAATTGTGACTTAGATAACAAACACATTCTAACTCAACTAATAACGCACAGACCGTTGTATTGTTCATGTCTTTTATTAAACATATTGAGAAAACCCCCACAGTGCAGGGAGAAAAATAAGTGAACTTCTGGGTTTGAATTTTTTCTAGAACTTATTGGCAAAAGGGGTTTTAGTTGAGAAGAAGAGAGTGGGTACAAACTTAGTAACACTTTCTATAATTTATTAAGTATCAAGAACAACCTTGGTGCTTGAGAAAGGGTGAATATTCTCCCGAAACGTCGCGCGCGTGCGCGGTGAAGGCCCGTCTGTCTTTTTGTTTGCTTGGCTCCAAGCTGAAGACGCTGGAGTTGCTATGCCGGAGAGGCAAGAAAAATATATGCCACATATGGACTTTGCTGGACTGTTGGCCACATACTGCTAACCACGATAAGCGCAAGTAACCCACTGTATTTTTAAGTGGTTGTTCTTGATACTTAATAAATGATAGAAAGTGTTACTAAGTTTGTATCCACTGCAAACTCATTTGTATTCAAAGACCAGGGCGAGCAGGATACCCTGTGTCAATGGAGCGTGGCATAACGTCATATACTTGGAAACTACCAGGCTATTTAAAGAAGAGAGTGGGTTTCACAAGTGCCTTGCCCATTTAATATAAGTTCATAAAGCCAGGATACTGATAATTCTGTTCTACCCAAGAAAAATTGGTTAGCGTACTCCATGCCTCGAGGCAGGCAATTTTTAGAAACGTTTTCTAGAGACACAGATAAAGCATACAAAAGAATTGCAAAAGACATGGGTGTACACCTATCCATGGCTAGACAAATTCTCTACAAGCAGAGAAAATTCATGACTGTTTCTACTCTTGACTGGGCATTCTGTAAGGCTATGTTCACATGGCTTAATGCCGGCGTAATTGCAGGCACAGATTTCGCCCGCAATTACGCCGGTTGCCATGTAGCGGGGGTGGGGTGGGTGGGAGTGGGGCGGCTGCTCACCAACCCCATAGACAACCATTATCCACGGCGCGTATCCCGCCGGGATAACGTGCATGTCACTTTCTCCCCGCTCGCCGTATTTCGCTAGCAGGGAGAAGAGAAGGAATCCATAGTTCTCTATCAGAACAGTGGATTACCGTAATGACTGGGACGGATTTGCACCGTATTTCGCGCAGTACTGTGTGGAATACGGGACCAAATTCGTCCCAAAATAAACCGTGTGAACATGGCCTAAGGGTGTGTTCACACAACGTTTTTTTAGAACCGCAAATACGGTAATTCATAGCGATCATTGAGAGCTATGATTACCTGCCGTTTTCACCGACAAGTATTGCAAGCCAGGAGAAAGAAATTACATTGGGAAAGTGAAAGTCTATGGGAGCCGGCACAGAGCGTTTTAGAAGTAGGTTCTGGCCAGTGTGTACTTCTAAAACATCCGGTGTATTGCACCGTGTACAATACTTGCCACAATACCCCTATGAACTTATCCTTAAGAGCACAAGTCTCAAAATGTTTTGCAGGAGAATCTAAGGACAGCAGTCTGTGTCTTCAAGCTATAAAGATGTTGCAACAAGGCACTTAAGTCAAATAGAGAATGGTAAAAAAAAA
Organism: Phyllomedusa bahiana; assembly: GCA_025379985.1. Taxonomy (NCBI): domain Eukaryota; kingdom Metazoa; phylum Chordata; class Amphibia; order Anura; family Hylidae; genus Phyllomedusa; species Phyllomedusa bahiana. The sequence continues at coordinate 83,725 of JAODAL010004850.1, forward strand.
GGTCATGATTTGTGTTTAGTAATGGCCAAGGTGGAGTCCTAATCTTAACCCTATCCAGGTGCTGTGATCCCTATTAACAGATACCACTCTGAATTTCTCTGGTATAGTGAGGGTGTTAATGAGGTCTATTAGCTTACCTCAGTTATTTCTGGTATATTACTAAGGGTAAGACAATCATACACTACTCACAAAAAGTTTAGGGATATTTGGCTTTTGGTTGAAATTTCAGGATGAACATAAATGTTCTTGACATTATTTTAAATACACTAAATAAGACCATCTCTTAACTTTAGAATGCACATGTCCAACTGTTCAATGTTTCAGTACTTTTTGCACAACTTGCTGATCTCTAACAAGGAGCTTAATGGCAAAATTCACAACAGGTGTTTGATCCCTGAATTGCCCAATAAATTTAGGGGATCATTTTGAATTGAAATTTAAACAGTCCTCCTCATCATGCTGCTCACCTTTTGAGACCAAGACAACACCTTACAATTAATCAACAGTACATCGCCATTGTGAGGCTTCAAGCAGGATGCTCTCAGACTGAATTGGCCACTGAGCTTAGAGTGTCACAAAGTGTCAACAGCAGGTTGCAATAGAGATACAGAGAGTCACAGAAAGGCAAAGAAGTGGACGTCCTTTGGCTACATCACACACTGATGACTGCTTCATTATAAACAATGCCCTGTGGAACTGGATGATAAATGCCACACAACTCCAGGCATGTTTAAGGGAGGTGAGAAGCAACCAAGTGTAATGTCAGACCGTTTGTAACCATAAGGCATAGCCAAAATCATCTTGCATGGGCCAGGAAGCATCTATGCTGGACAAGGGCCCAGTGATGTTCAGTGATGAAAGTCGATTCACTCTGAGCAGAAATGATGGCCGCCAACGATACTGGAGATGTCAAGGAGAGTACTAAACATCAGCCAAGTCAGGTACTGTGTGCTATAGCACGGTGATGTAAACGGTTACGAATGGTCTGAAGGGACACTTGGTCGCCCCTCACCTCCCTTAAACGTGCCTGGAGTTGTGTGGCAATTTTCATCCGGTTCCGCAGGGCACTGTTTATAATGAAGCAGTCATCAGTGTTTGATGTTGCCAAAGGACATCCAATTTCAACCAAAGCCAAATATCCCTAACTTTTTGTGAGTAGTGCATATCCCGCCAGCTCAGTGGAGTTCTGATTTTAATCCTATCGAGGTGTTTTGATATGACTTGAAGAGGGCTGCACATGCAAGGCATAGCAGAAAAACTGATGCACTGAAACATA
>JAODAL010004850.1:90000-150869 GCA_025379985.1 Phyllomedusa bahiana
CCATGTGCACAACTTTGCATGTTAAACCTCATCTGCCACTTCTTTGCCCATGCCTCCAAGTCATCCAGTTCCCTTTGTAATAGAACATTATCCTCTATTGTGTTGATTACTTTACAGAGTTTAATATCCTCAGCAAATATTGATATTCTACTGCGCAATCCTTTTGTAAGGTCATTAATGAAAATATTACAAAGAATAGGGCACAATACTAAACCCAGTGGTGCCTCACTAGCAACAGGGATCCAGTCCAAGTATATACCATTAATCACCACCTGTTGTTTTCTATCAATGAGACACTTACCCACTTGCAAAAATTTTCCCTCAGTCCAAGCATTCTCATTTTACTTACCAACCTTTTATGTGGCACAGTATCCAGTACTTTAGAAAAAATCCAGATGTATGACATCCAATGCCTCACCCCAATCCAGTCTAGAACTATAGACTAGATTGAGGTGACGCTGATGAGATTAGTTTGACAGGACTGATCCTTCATAAACCCACGCTGGAACGGCGTTATACATTTATTTTCAGTATAATATCTCTAAGAAAACCTTCAAACAATTTACCTACAACTGAGGTTAAACTTACCGGCCTATAGTTTCCAGGATAACTCTTTTGACCCCTTTTTGAATATTAGCACCGCATCTGCTCTGCGCCTAACCTTTGGAACATGCCCCGTAACTATACAGTCCATAAATATTAAGTATAGCGGCCTGTCTATCACATTACTTCCCGAAGGACACGGGGTTGAATACCATCAGTACCAGGTGCGTTTGTCTATTTTAATTTTAATCTTCTTAAGGCGGAGCTGCACTTCTTCCTCTGTTAGACAAGAAACCTTTAAGTTGGAGTTTACCTCATCCCTCTGCTCATCAACAGGAAGGTAATTTTCCTTGGTAAATACAGGGGAGAAATTTTTTTTAATAGGTTTTCTTACTCCTCATCGCCCTCTATAGTCTCTCCCTCAGTACATCTCAAAGGGCCAACATTTTCCGTTTTTTTTTTTTTTTTTTTTTTTTTGAAAACTCATTTTTATTGCTCTTTTACATCTGAAAGTTTACAACATATAAACATAAATACGGTTATAAGCATTTTGTTATTCACAAAATGAAATTAAAACATAATCAAGAACAGTGTCTCAAGTACATTTATAAAAGTAAGAGTCCATTTAGCCGTTGTCTCTGCGCAAACTTATATAACGGTAAGCATATCTAATCTGTGGCCTGGGTGCCCTTCCTTGATCCACCTCCAGGTCCCGGTAGCCCAACCTGTCACCATGACCCTCTATCTATAAGGCCTATGATTGAGCCAGTGTGGACCCAGACGCGATCCCGAAGCGCCCCCTCACATAAGATTCCACGTTGGTAGTAGAACCCTGATGTTTTGTTGCTCATTAAATATACATGAGAAGAGGGAGAAAGGAAAAAAAATGCCTCAAGCTGTGGACCAGTACAGTAAAATAAAGGGGGGGGGGGGGAAGAAAAAAAAAAACAAAAAAGCACATATATACATAGAACCTTATATATTAACTTTAAACTACAACTCCGTGCAGAAAACGAAAAAGAGCAGTGCCACCCCGACCGGGACATTTGCCTGGCAGAACAGTATCTTATGTGAGACTACCAAGTGAAGTTGGGATTTAAGTGAAAGGGTGTGCTCGCTAGAAAGAGAGCATAAAGACATTACGACTCCAGACCTCCATCTCCGATTCAGGGTCAATCAGGGACAGACGTTAACTGATTGATCTAGAGGGAGCCTCAACCTTCCCAATGTTCCCGATATCTCAGCTTTCAGATACCAGCCTGAATACCGAGAGGGGGATACACTCCGGGCAATTTCTGCATCCGACATGAACTTTGTCATAAATGGTTGCCATTGGGCAAAAATTTGTCCGACTGAGAATATTTCAGGCGCTCTGTTATTATCATTTCTAAAGATAGATATTTTTTTTACATGGTTAAGCACCATATCCAAAGAAACCATATTAGAATCCACCCACTTCTCTAGAATGCATCTCTTTGCACCTAGTAAGAGTACATGTACAAAGAGGGTATTCACACCCAGTGGGGGTATGTTGTGAAACAGTACCACCTCCATTCTAAGATCTAACTGAATATCTCCTTTTGTCTTGAGCAAAGCCAGCAACCTTCCCCAAAAATCCTGAGTAGTTACACAGTGCCACATCCCAACATTTTCCGTTTTTAATCTTTTTACTATTTATATAGTTAAAACACATTTTGGAGTTAGCTTTACTCTCTTTGACAATCTGTCTTTCTGTCTCCAGCTTTGCTGCCTTTATCATTATTTTACGTATTTTATTTTTTTCATTATAGCGATTTAGTGCCTCCTCACTGCCCTGCTTTTTAAGTAGCTTAAGCACTTTTTTTGTTATTTATAGCCTCCTTTACATCTCTGTTGATACACATTTGTTTTTTCCCTGTTTCTAACCATTTTATATCCATAAGGTCTGTACCTCTCTCAGTGATTGTTAAAGATGTTTTTTTTTTGTTTTTTTTTAATCTCCCATTTATGATCAGTTCTGTTATTTTTGAAGACCTTGTCCCAGTCAATCTGCTTTAGCGCCTCTCAAAGCAGATTGAAATTCGCTTTCCCGAAGTTTTATGTTTTTGTGGCTACTCAACAAAATATCCTTCAATACAGTAAGTGGAAATCTATTACTGTATATTGTGGTCACTATTTCCTAGGTACCCTTCAACCTGAACCTTTGTTACTGTCAGGACTGTTAGTCAGTATGAAGTCCGAAAGGGCCTTCCCACTAGTCGGCTCCTGCACCAGTTGGAAAAAGAAACTATCTTTAGTTATTGACAAAAACCTTGAGTCACAGGTTTCCGTTTCCCAATTTATATCTGTGTAATTGAAGTCACCCATAATAATCTCATTCTGATTAGCTGACTCATCTGTTTGTCTGAGGAGTACATCTTCTATGGGTTCTGTTATATTTAGGGGCCTATAGCAGACCCCTAATAGAATTTTATTATTGTTATTTCCCCCATGTATATCTACCCATAATGACTCCACATGCTCATTCCCTGTATATATATCTTCCCGTAATGTTGACTTCTGGCTGCATTTTACTCAGACATACACCTCCCACTTCCAATTTTTACAATCTCTTCTACATAAACTGTAACCCTGTAAGTTTACCACCCAGTCATAGTTCTCATCCAGCCATGTCTCAGTTATCCTCACTATGTCATATTTTTCTTTGGACATTAATAATTCTAGTTCACTTATGTTGTTGGTGAAACTCCTGGCATTGGTCAGCATGCAATTTAGAGTCTTTTTGGTTTTTATTTTAACCCTGTGCTAATTAACTATTACAACCCCTCCACTCTATCCCTTGACTTATTACTTACTTCGAGCTCTCTCTTTTCACTATCTTGCCTGCTATATGTGTAGTTGTCCTCTTCCCTCCTTCCATCAGTCCCTAGTTTAAATACTCCTCGGACATTCTGGCCATTTTCTCCCCCAATACAGCTGCACCCTCCCCATTTAGGTGCAGTCCATCCTTACCATAGAGTCTGTAGCTGAGACAGAAGTCAGCCCAGTTCTCAGAAAACCCAAATCTCTCTTTCCTACACCAATGTTTGAGCCACTTAGTCACCTATCTAATCTCCCGCTGCTTCTCTGGTGTGGTACAGGTAGTATTTCTGAAAATACTACTGTGGAGTAGCTTGTGGCCTTAGTACCTAACTTAATGTTTAGGGACACTTTGCTGTTACTTGTTAACTGAAACGATTATCACTTTAACTGTGGCTACATTGATGCATCAAGGTGTGCCGCTAAGGATCACACATTGCAGGACCCCCTTTTACGCAATGTGGCCATAGGTTGTGATTAACAGAACGAAAAAGGTAAGAACCATTTTTCTCATGTTGAAAAAAGAAAAAGATTTAGTGTAGCAAAATAAATTATATAAAATTCTTGTTGACAGACACTATCTTATTTTCTCTGGTACATTGAGTTTTAGAAGCTTTTTTTTTAGTCATTGTTGACATCACTAGGACTCAAGAGTCAGATATTTAGCCACCTGGTGCTCAGGTCCTCAAGCAATTCTTCCAGACTTGGTGCAAATATACTTTAAAATAGCAAACGGCACCCGATCTCTATAAAACCTTCCTGCTTCGCAGTATAAACAGCCCTTCTTGAGCACTATGTATACAGTAAGCAGAAAGGCAGGGACTGTGATAAATTATCCCTGACTTCTTTCTATTGAGTTCAGCTGTCATTAAAAGCTGGCTCTCCTCTTCAGCTGCAGAGACTGCAATGATGTTTAGAAACGTACTTATTGATTTGTAGATGGTCTGGAACAGATTAAAGAAATTAATTGAATTACAAGTAAATACTTAAACTAATCACATGAGGCGATACTGAAACATTTTCTGAAAAAAGGCTTCAAATTTTCAACAGAAAGACTGCCTACCGAAATTGTATGCTGAAGAATAAATTTACTACACGGCTTAGATGTGTACGTTTTTAGAAATGCTATAATGGACGGTGTAGTTTATTTGTTACTATGCACACCACACTAAATTATTTAATGGATTAACTGATGGCCAAATTCTAAGATTACAAGTTTAATTAATTGTAACACTACGGGGCTATATGTGGTATTCAGTGTCAGGAATGCCAAATATTTCATGTCAAAGGCTCAAGATAAAGAAGAAATTGAGGAGCATATATATATTAGGCGACATGTCCCATTAGGGCTGCGCCATTTTTTTGGTGTATTTTGCACCAAAAAACTGTTGATGCTCTATTCTGTATATAAATGAATTGTCATACACCAAAACTAGGCACATTGTACACCAGGCACGATACTTTTGAATGCGCGTAAATTAGGCTCATCAAATCTGCTAGCAATGATATGCTATGCGCCTTTTTTTTTTCTATGCACCTAGATTTGTTGCATTAAATATGCGATACAAGGTCTATCAGATGCCAGAGTTTTGACAGATTAAAGGAGTTGTCTCATTAACAGCTTTCAGCCTCTGTCTGTGAATGGGAGTTGAATTGAGGGGCGTGCTAGCTTGTCTGCCTCTTCTCCTCCATCTTCCCCCCTCCCCTCAGCACACAGGCAGGGGGGGCAGGGGGATTGCTGCCAGAGTTAACCTGTGTGTGCCGCCTAGAGGTCTATGATTGCTAATAGCAGAGGGATGCAAGTGTTTCCTATACCCTTGCTTAGCTTACATATCTCCACATCTCCAGCAACAGCAAACAAACCCCCTTAGAACAGACACAGGGAAGCTGCAAAGTGTTACTCAGGATGTGTCCTAGTACAGCACAGCATGAACTGTTCACAACCTCCCTGATCTGTATAGTATTATTATAGTTACAGCTCCACAGACCCCATGATTATAAATAACAGACAGGGTCACTGCTGTCACATCTATCTGTGTGAGAGCAGGAGGGAAGCAGGCACACCAGGGTTAATCCAGGCAGCAGGACATAGAAGCCAGAGTCCTCCCTCCCCCCTCCCTGCACTACAGAACCATTCTGTGCGGGAGGGGCTCTCTGCTCAGACCTGTAGTGAGTCAGACCGACCTGACAGCCAGTACGATAAGGATCAACAGGTCTGCTGCTATAGAAACTTAGAAGCTGAAGTAGTAATCTAACAGGGCTAGCTCAAAATCAGTAGGACATTTGTAATGAACATATATTGCAAAGCTGCTTGTTTTTTAAAGATCTTTTAATTAAAACCCAATCATTGTAGCGAGACAACCCCTTTAATTCTTTTATTCAGGTGTACTGTATACTAAATTAATGCGACTCTTTTCTGACATGTTGTCAATTGTGTTTAATACTGAAGTCAGAAATGCCTCAAATGTGTCTAAACCTTTTCTGAATGTGGGATCTCTTCGTTCTCTGTGTTATTGAGACAAAAAGTTGTAAGATGCATTAGAGGTAGAGATGGGAGACATATTCTCCTAAATGGAGAATGATTGATATTTTATGTGTGGGTAGATGATGTTGTAGTATTGTATACTAATTGGTTCCTCTGCTTTGTTGGTGGGAGTGTTTGACCATTTTAAATTGCAGAGCTGTGTTATTCATGCCTGCTGTAAATACGGACCCTGATAGGTCAGAGACCTGAAGAGCCCACTTATGTTACCTTTTTGATATAAAGACATGGTTTTATAGTAATCGGGTGATGGTCTCTATTTTATTATTATATCTTATTATGTATTTTAAAGTGCCATTAATTTAAGGATGCAATACATTCAAAGGGGTTTACATAAATACTATAAGACACCAAACAAAGTACAATGGCAATGCTAAATGACTACAACTGCTACAGAGGGAGAGAGGACCATGTTAGGAAGGATGTGTTGGGGTATTTAGTTCCAGAGTATGGGGGATGCATGGTAGGAATATTGGAGATGGTTGTGTGAGGAGCTGACGAGGAGAGCAAAGAAGGATGTCTTGTGAGCAGGGGAGGTGTTTGGAGATTAAGGTAGAGATGTATTGGGGTGGGATGGGACATTATGGGAGCTTTGAAGAGCAATATTAGTAACTTGAACTGAATTTGCTGGGTAATGCGTAGCCAGTGTTGTATTGGACAGGCAGCATAGTTGAGAATGGATTAGAGAAAATCAAGAGTGCTACACAGGAGACCGCAGAAAAAGTATGACTGGATGGAGTCTCCACCATTGGACCAACATCAGTCATTAGTACTATAATAACGCTTTCATGGAAGAAAAAGTAATTGACCAGTGATAAGATCCGGTGGGGAATGCCTAAACTGGCAGCATAGATAGGCCATTAAATATCAGACAAATGGATCAAAAGCAGCTTACCTACAGCAACATTACAGTGTGACTGAGCCCGCTGGCAGAGTGTGGGCATTATGTAGTAATGAGAAGTTCAGCATCAGTGAGGATTCTCTTTTTATTTGTAAATGCCTAAATAAAGTGCTGCCACAGTGTCTCTGTATCAGTCCTTAGAATTCAATTCCATTACTGATGCTGAACTTCTCATTATTGAGTTTACTGAATGGCCTCTTCATTATAGACTCTTCTCTAATAGCATATTGGACTTCACTTGGCCTTTAGGACTGCAGCAATACATCAATGCATAAATTCTATTCCGCTATCAAATCATTCTTCAGAAATCTTGTCCCATGCGGACAGGATAGCTCCTTTGCTGTTGCTGCAAATTAGATTGAGGTACTGATTCGCACTGAAGAGCACCTCCCACCTTTTCCCAAATATACTGTGTTGGCTCCAGGAAGATGACCATGAGTTTTGTTTGCTTTCCCGGCTTTCACACTTCTCAGATCTTAAGCCAGTATGTGACTACATATCCCTTATAGTATGGTGCCTTGTCCTGCTTTGTGCTGTTCTGACATATTATAAACCGCTACTACAAAAGGATGAACTAGGTCGGCCATGATTTATAGATAACCCAGGGTTATTAGAGAACCCAGGGTGTGCCAAGACAACATCCCTACACCATTTCACCACCTTCACCAGCCTGAAGTGTAGATACCCGATAGGAAGAGTTCATTGACTCTTTTGCTGCAAATTCTGACTCATCATCAAGATGATGCAACAGAAATCAGGATTGATATGACCAGATGTTTTTTCACTACTCAGCTGTCTAATTTATGCTCTTTTTCCCACTGGAATCATTCCTTTTTGTTTTGCTTTGACAGCAATATCTTTTAAACTGGTTTTACTTGTTAGTTGGAGCACCAGCATTGTATTCGGCTGCAGTTGGCTTGACTGTGCACTGTCACAATGATTCTTGACATCCTCCTCTGACACCCTTTGTCTACAGGTTGTTTACGTCCATAGGATCCATAGGATGGTTGTTTTTCCTTGACCACACCATTCTCTGTATATTCTTTACATGGTTTCATTGTTAGAAAAAAAAAAAAAAAACACAAGGTTGGCAGTCCTTGAAGTACTGGCCCCAGCTAGTCTAGCACCATTGACCATACTGCATTTAAAATCAGAGACTTTAATTTTCCCATTCTAATGTAAATTCACTCTGAAACATATTCAAGAAAATATGCTCATTATTTGATTTTATCACGTGATAATTTTATCACATGTCTAACATACATAAAAAGAAACCTTGCTTTGTTAAAGGGCAAGTGTCTCTAATCAAGTTGTTATTCAATGTAAATTACTGTTCATTTGTTTTACCATTGACCAGTATTTGTAGAATATTGTAAAAATTCATTTAGGGAAGATTGATTAAAGCGTTTTCTATTGTATAAAAATACAGTACTTCTTAGCTGCATCGGGAGGTACTATTACAAGCAAATGCCTCTTCCGCAAATAGAAATATTATGTGACTTGACAGGTAAGACCTATGTTAGCCCCTAGTGTTGTGTTTAGGGTTACATGTCCTTCACCATAAGACCACCCATCATTTTCACTTGCTGCATTATAATACATTAACAGTTGTGTGTGAAAGGTCAATGTGGTTACCAAAAGCATTAATAAACCTCACTGTGTCCAGAAATATGTAAGAATGCACTTTTTTAACCTGTAAATCATAACTGACTGTAACCAGTTTGGTGACTTCTGTGTTTATTGCAGGCTGATAACAGGAAGAGACACAAAGAAGAAAACAATGATCATTTGAACGATTCTCAGGCTGCAGATATAGCTTGGATGAAACACAAGCAACTCAATGAATCCATTATCGTGGCACTTTTCCAAGGCCAGTTTAAGTCAACTGTGCAGTGTCTAACTTGTCACAAAAAGTCTCGTACATTTGAAGCTTTCATGTACTTGTCCCTGCCACTTCCATCGTCAAGCAAATGTTCTCTTCAGGTAATTCACTAGAGCTATTTTGCTTCGGTTTTTTTTGTTTTTTTGTAGCAAACAATAACATCTGTTTTTAAGTATAGACACATTTGATTGATGCACAGAAAATTCTGCAAGCCACCATGCTTTCTGTCTCAGGGCAATTTTGCAGTGGCTCAAAAATCTATATTGGTCAGATCTCCATGTACAGGACTCTACTAATGTCATGGACTGTGTAGCATGTTGCATCAATTTAAACGAAAACTTCTCTGAAGTTGACATAGACCAAGAAATATAGTGTCTGTGAAATCCGGTTGGCTACAGCAATTGAGTCCAGTATCAAAATATATTAACTATAAGGGTATGTTCACACGGCTTATTTTGGAGCGCATTTCGTCATGTATTTCGCAGCGTACTGCACTTAATACGTGGGGAACATAATATGCGCCACATAATTACGGTAATCCATAGCTCTCATAGAGAACTATGGATGACGCCTCCTCTCCCCACTCATACACTACTGTTCAAAAGTTTGGGGTCACCCAGACAATTTTGTGTTTTCCCTGAAAACTCATACTTTTATTTATCAAATGAGTTGCAAATGAATAGAAATATCGTCCAGACATTGACAAGGTTAGAAATAATGATTTTTATTTGAAATAATAATTTTCTACTTCAAACTTTGCTTTCGTCAAAGAATGCTCCCTTTGCAGCAATTACAGCATTGCAGACCTTTGGCATTCTAGCTGTTAATTTGCTGAGGTAATCTGGAGAAATTTCACCCCATGCTTCCAGAAGCCCCTCCCACAAGTTGGATTGGCTTGATGGGCGCTTTTTGCGAACCATACGGTCAAGCTGCTCCCACAACAGCTCAATGGGGTTGAGATCTGGTGACTGCTCTGGCCTCTACAGTATAGATAGTATACCAGCTGCCTGCTTCTTCCCTAATTAGATCTTGCAGAATTTGGAGGTGGCTTTGGGTCATTGTCCTGTTGCAGGATGAAATTGGCTCCAATCAAGCGCTGTCCACAGGGTATGGCATGGCATTGCAAAATGGAGTGATAGCCTTCCTTATTCCAAATCCCTTTTACCTTGTACAAATCTCCCACTTTACCAGCACCAAAGAAACCCCAGAGCATCACATTACCTCCAGCGGCTTGACAGATGGCATCAGGCACTCTTCCAGTGTCTTTTCAGTTGTTCTGTGTGATCCAAACACCTTAAACTTCGATTTGTCTGACCATAACACTTTTTTCCAATCTTCCTCTGTCCAATGTATGTGTTCTTTAGCTCATATTAATCTTTTTCTTTTATTAGCCAGTCTCAGATATGGCTTTTTCTTTGCCACTCTGCCCTGAAGGCCAGCATCCCGGAGTCGCCTCTTCACTGTAGACGTCGACACTGTTAGCAAACACAATGTTTTTCATTGAAGCAAACCCAATGTACCATTAGAACACTGGAGTGATGGTTGTTGGAAATGGGCATCTATACACCTACGTAGATATTGCATTAACAACCAGATGTTTGTAGCTAGAATAGTCATTTACCACAGTAACAATGTATAGAGTGTGTTTCTATCGCATTGTACGCGTGGGGAGATAAGTGGCATGTTAATTATTTGCAGCGAATACGCGCCACGGGAGTATGTGTGTACTGTAGGCACCGCCATACATCTTGTGAACATACCCTAAAACTCAAGGCTCGAAAAATCATCCGTGAGAGAGAGCACATCCCAGTTAGTTAGACCTCCTTGAAGTCCTGCAATATAGTATCTCTTTTAACAATTTGTAATTATTTTCTTTTTAGGATTGCCTTAAGTCTTTTTCCAAAGAAGAGAAACTCACAGATAATAATAGGTTTTTTTGTAGCAACTGTAAAACTAGAAGAGATTCCATGAAGAAAATAGAAATTTGGAAACTCCCACCTGTCCTTCTTGTGCACTTAAAACGGTAATTGTCTTCTGCATGTTTTCATTATGTTTATTTTTGCACAATTTGATCTAAAACTAGCTGATCAGCAGTATTCATTTCTACTGATGAATAATTATACTTGCAAATATTTTCTTAGCTTTTCTTATGAAGGACGCTGGAAACAAAAGCTTCAAACATACGTGGACTTTCCTTTGGAACACCTTGACTTGTCGCAGTATGTCATAGGACCCAAGTCGTTTAAGAAATACAGTTTATTTGGAGTATCTGTAAGTAGAGAACTCATAAACTCATGTCTTATATTTTCCTTCTTGTGTATCTTACCCAAAACATGCAAAACTATGGCTTTTAACCTCTTCCTGGTAGCCGGTCATATTTTTTGGGGCTCTTCATTTTTTCATTTTCTTACTCGCCTTCCAAGAACCGTAACAAACCATTTTATTTTTCCATCTACATAGACAAATGAGGGCTTTTTTTTTGGGCAAGGGTGTCCTTTTTTAATAGTGCTATTGATTGTCCCATAAAATCTACTGGGAAACCGGAAAATAAGATGTTATCTGTTTTCTGCAGGTCGGTACGATTTCAATCATACCAAGTATGTAGGGTTTTCCTTATGTTTTAGTACTTTTTTAAAACCTATGGACCGGAGTGAGGGCTTATTCTTTGCAGGCTAAAAGGTCATTTTTAATAGATCTGACTTTTACAGGCACGACAATAGCAATTATGTACAACTTTCTAATTTCTTTTTATTTGTAACATAACAAAAGGGGGGTGATTTGAACGTTTTAATAATTGTTATACTTTTTTTTTTTTTTTATTTATATTTTTTATATTGTACATATAGTTCCTCTACGGTACTTGACCACTATGCCAATCCATGTACCCCTTTTTACTTTTTTTAAATTTTAAAAATACATAATCTGTACTGGGATTGCGGTTCTATTACTTCCTGCCATAATAATAACGTTAAGTGCGGCTATAAAGCCTTTTCTTTTCGGTTTTCCAATGCCTACTAACCATCGAAAGGGGGGAACCATCACTGCGGCATCTAAATGGTTAAACAGCAGGGGCTGGAGCCGGCTTTGATCTCTGCTGTTAGCAGTGTGTGTCAGCTGTGATAATTAACTGGCACCCACTATTTGTGGAGCTGACTCGTCGTGTGAGCCTGCTCCTTAGTGAAAATAGGGTGTACCCCTACGTCTGTTGTCGGTATGGGGGTTATAAATGGTTAGCCATAAATAACCATTGTTCTACATTATCTCATTATTAAGTATAAATGTTTCACTTTTTCTTCAAAGTGCAAAAGAATTTTAAATTCAAAAAGCAAATTTAATTATGAGGTTTTTTTCCTAATGATGACATGTTCTGGTTGATCGGAAAACTTGGACACTCGTTTTTTGCCCTAAAAGTCCCAGCATGCTAAAAACGGGGATACTTAAAGAATTTAAAAAACCTATTTGTTTTCTTGTAAAGACAAAGCCGCAACTGTGTCTCTGGGTTTTGGGGCAAGATTCGCTTTCAAACCTGGACGGTTGGCAAAATATTGTATAACATACTATTTTTTGGGAAATTCTGTGCTGCAGTGGTGGAGGGTGTGAAGTTGAGAAGGGCTGTGTAACCCTCACATCAATGCAGTTTGACCATACAAGCATTTTAAACCCCTTACCGGGGCCCCATTTTGGGCCTCTCTGACAGAGCCCCATTTTTAAAATCTGTCAGGGTTCACTTTATGTGAGAATAACTTTTTGACATTTTTAAAACCTACCCATTGATTTTGAGTTTTTTTTCTCGGGACACTTGTGTTTTTAAGATAGAAAAAAATTTTTGGGGTACAAAAAATGCTTGTTTATTTGTAAAAAATAAAAATCGGAAAATTTTTAAAAAAATTTCCCAATTTCAAACTTAAAAAATTTCTGATGTAAGAAGTAGATTTTCCAACTAAAATAGTTAAAATACTCTCCCATATTTCCTGTGTTTGGCATCTTTTTTTTTAAATGTTTTTTTTTTTTTTTACGACTTTAGGGGGCTTAAAAATTTATATTTTAAATTTTAAAAATTTTCAAGAAAATTTGCAATATAATTTTTTAGGACCCGTCATTCTAACGTGACTTTGATTGACCGTATGTTGTCCCCCATAAATGACCTCATCTAAGAAACTACCCCCCATAAAGAAATTAAAAACGCATTTGGGAAGTTTATTTACCCATTGGGTTTTTTCACAGGATTAAAGCAAAGTGGAAGAAAAATTTAAAAATTTCATTTTTTTGAGATTTTCAATTTTTTTACATTATTCACAAAATAGGGAAAATGATCAGGAAATGCAAACTTAAAATTTTTCCCCCAATTCGCTTTTTTCGAATATCCAATTGGCCCAATGAATTATTTGGCTAACCCAAAACCCAGAATAGGGGGAGCCTACTGGACTCTGGGGTCCATTTTCATTCAATTTTTTTTGGGGGCCATTTAGGTTTGTGGATCCCCTAAGGGCTAAAACTTAATAAATGCCCCAAAAAACCCCATAGGGGAAATCAGGGGTGTGTGAGTAATCGCCCCCACGGGGTTTTTTCACAAAATTTTTTGCGTAAGGTTTTTGAAAATGAAATAAAATTTTTTCCAATAATCTAAATTTTTAGCGAAATGTTTAATTTTTTACAAGGTTTCCCTGGAAAAAAGGACCCAAAACTTTTTACGCAATTTCTTCCAAGTTCACAATACCAACATTGGGTGTAAACTGCTGTTTGGGGCATGGCAGGGCGATAAAGGGAGTGCTATTTTTTTTTTTGGGGACCCAATTTTTGGGGGGCCATGTCGCTTTTAAAAAACCCCTAAAGTCCCCGAACAGGTAAAACCCTTCCCAGAAGCCGCCCCATTTTGGATTCAGCACGCCTAAATCTCTCTAGGGTGTATTGTGCTTTTTGGGTGCACGGGTGTTAAAAATTTTTTTTTTTTTTCCTTGGGAATAAAATGGGGGGAAAACGCAGTTCCAAATTGTTTTTTGGGCTTAAATTTTACAGCGTTCGCCGGCAGTATAAATGATAGGATATCTTTACTATGGGGGTGGGTACAATTTGCAATTTAGTTTTTATACGTTTTTTTATGTTTTATTACTTTTACACAATAGAAATAGGCTAAAAAAAAGGGGGTTTTATGTTGCCCTGTTCTGAACCATAACATTTTTTAGTTTTCTGTATACGGGGCTGATTTTGGGGTTTTTTTTTTTTGGGATGAGTTGAGTTTTATTAGTACCATTTTTGGGGGGCATATCCCCCTTTGATCACTTTTTTTTAAGGTTTTTGTGAGGCATTTTGAAAAAAATACAACATTCCTGGGATGTTTTATTTTTTACAGCGGTCCCGGCAAAAATGACATTAGTATTACTCACAGGTTGATACGATTACCCCCGATACCCAATTTTTATTTTTTTATGTTTTTCGCTTTTTTTCCAAAAAAACACCTTTTTTTTCAAAAAGGGAAAAAACCTTTTTTTCTCCCATATCCCCGAGAGCCATAACTTTTTATTTTTTTGTGAGAGCTGTTTGGGGTTGTTTTTTGTGGGGTGATTGACGTTTTTATTGGTATCATTTTTTTTGGGGAAAAACTTTTTGACATTTTTAAAACCCCTTTTTGGAAAGGGGGGTGAAGAAAATACTGCAAACCTATATTTTTTTTATTTTTTTTTAACACGCTCACCGTGCAGTATCCCCTGACCGTTTGCTTTACTCCTGGGGCATACATTACGGGTTTACTCTATTTATTTAGTTTTTTTAAAAATTTTTTAAACACTTTAAAAAAAAAAAAAAAAGTGTTTTTTTTTGTGTTAAAAAATATTTTTCATCGCTGTCTTTTGAGAGCCAAACTTTTTTTTTTTTTCCGTAACAAAAACGTGTAAGGACTTTTTTTTTGCGGGGTGAACTGACATTTTTATTGGTAAACTTTAGCATTTAAGAGTTTTTGATCGCTTTTTATTCCAAATTTTTTGTGTTGCAGAAAGTACAAAAAACGCAAATTTTGTGACTGTTTCTTGTTTTTTTTTTTTTACGGCTTCACCGTAGGGGTTTAATTTAAAGTGACAGATTTTATAGGGGGGTCGTTAGCAAGCTGCGATACCAATAGGACTTTTTTTATTTTTTTTCTTTTTTTTGGGGGGATTGGCGTTTGAAAGGGGAAAAGGGCTGTGTACGGTTTAATTTTTTTTTTTTGTTTGTTTTATTTTTTACTTTTTTTTTTACTTTTCCATTTTTTTTTTCTTTTCCCCATGAGGGTTTGAACACAAATCCCACTGGGGAAAGCAATCATTAATTTCTGTTTAAGAGGCACTGGCCCAAAACGTTACTGCTACAAGGTCGCCATGGCAACTATGACACCATGCCCCCAATGCATTGGGCTGGGGACCACCCGACTACCCCGGATCTTTCAGAAAGCATCCGGGGGGGTCCGGGGGAGACAGGGAAGTGGCACTCGCCCTCCCCGCCGATCGTAGGCAGGGGGAGTCCTCCCCTGCCTGCACCTTCATTTATTTCGGGCCCTGACAGGTGCGGTAATGATGGTTTTTCAACCGGGCCCGGGACTCACTCCGGCCGGGGTTTTAAGGGCATGAAGCCACGGTAATTTTCCGCTGGGTTTCCCTTCCGATTTGCGCGCGGCTCGCCCCGCAAGCCCGCGCGATGCCAGGGCGTATCATAAGCCTTTGCGGGAAAATCCTTCCCGTAGGGCGTAGCATACGCCCAATGTCGGGAAGGGGTTAATAAATTGCTGGCAGTTTCCTCTTTGAGTACATTTAGTGTTTCCACACAGCCTGTGTCAAATGATGCAGATTTAAAAAGTAAAAAAAAGTTAAAAAAAATTTAAAATTTTTATTGAAAATTTCAAAGGAAAAAATCTCAATTATTTTTTTTTATATTAACATTACATAAACAACAATCTACACACATTATGTATATGCATGACTCTCAATAACCGGTTAACTGGTTATTTAATGTGCAATGGGAACAGTGTAATAAAAAAAAAATGTTGGAAACACATTTTTTCTATATTAGTGGTCAAAAAAATAAAAAAGTTTAGTAAGGATAGTATACCAAATGTGAAAAAATACAGCTTTTGCAGCATAAGGGGTTGTTTACCCACGATTTTTCACTTGGTTTCAACCTTTTTGTCAGCCCGGGGACCAATAGGGGGACCCAGAGACGACTAAACAATTAGCAGTGAGTTATCCTGGGGCTATGAGGAAACATCTTCTTTGAAAGCGGAGCCGGGCCGCTATGGAAACCCCCACGGCGATCTCTCATGTGAACGTCTCGGGTTCCTCATAGCCCGATGATCTTCCACGCTAATTTTTTAATCCATCTCTGGGTCCGTCCTGTTGGTCCCCAAACATCTAAAAAGCGCTTGTAACACGGGGTGAAAACTCCGTGAGAACAAGCCCTAAAACGAACCATCAAACAACCATGTCACTAAAAAACAAACAAAAAAAAGTTAAGGCTACTGAAACACAAACAAAAAAGATGTAGTTGGTCAATGTAAACCTTTTTCGGCCCCGTTAATGAAGATTTAGATAGGTTGTCCAGTTCAATAAAATTCTATTAAAATAGGGCCATAATGTGGAAAAATAAGAAAAAGGAAGCTTACCTTCTGGTCCATCAGAATCCGCTCCTCTTTACTTCTTTTGCTGTCCAACAGCAGAGGCTTGTGCTCCATTCGCTCACTATGAAGCATGATCCTTTCCCTTTTTTTGGGCCGAGAACCCGGAAGGGAAGAGGAACAGATTCCCAAGGAGCCCCAAAGCTGCAGTGGTGGAGGAGCAGGAGGTAAGTATCACTTTTTTTTTTTCTATTTTTCCTCACCCCGGCCCTGTTTTTCTCTAGTTTTACTAAACTGGACACCACCTTTAATAGATTGCTTTATAAAGCCCTGTTCACACGACGGATTTGGGCGCGGGTTTCAGCGCGGTTGCCGCGGCCAAAACCTCGTCCAAATCGCGCCCCAACCTCGCGTCTCCCGCCGCGGGTTATCGGCGCAGTTGGGGCATGGTTTTGGCCATGCCCCCTGACGAAAAGCACGCCGAACCCTGCGTGGACACTGCGCCGAAGTCTCGCTTTCAGAATTGACACGAGACTTCGCACACACTCGCGGCAAACCCGCGCCATGTGAATGCTAATGCAGTTTCCCATGGGAAACCATGTTATGAACTGGGGCGCGATTTGGACGAGGTTTTGGCCGTGGCAACCGCGCTGAAACCCGCGCCCAAATCTGCCGTGTGAACAGGGCTTATAGTCTGTTCCGATTATCAGCTGTGTTTATTTTTAGGGGAACTTGTTATTGAGAATTGAATTCCCTAGATCTGTTTCTTAGTTGCTGGCTAGATATTGCTACTTTCGTCTTATTGCTTAATTGTGTTTTGGACAGAATCACTACGGTGGATTGGATGGTGGCCATTATACTGCTTACTGCAAGAACGCAATTAAACAGAGATGGTTTAAGTTTGATGACCATGAAGTGTCAGAAATATCAGTATCCTCTGTGAAGACCTCGGCTGCATACATCCTCTTTTACACTTCATTGGATCTTCGAGGAGCCGAGATTTCAACATAAACATTTTGTCCAGAAACCCATCAATCTGGAACACTCACTGGAAATCGCTATATGAATGAAGTAGAGGTTTAGTTGTAGTCTTGATTTTAAATTAAAAGCTGTGGTATCAAGCTCTTTTCATCACCACAGAGGTGTTAAAAGTCAAGTAGAGCTATCCTTTTCATGCTCTGATGATGTAATGTGGTATTGCAAGAATTGAGGGGAAGGTGCAGCCACATTTCTAATATCCTACAGCTATTAGAGTCGTTTCTCGTCCTGCCTGCTGTGTAGTAGAAGCAATGAATGGTAGCTTAGATGATCTCAGCCTCTTGCTTCTGCTTCTCTGTATGGATCAGTCTGTGCTACACACTATATACATCGATATTGGCAGTGACAAGCTAGGCTCGGTGGAATCTTGGTTTGAAACACTGTGCGACCAACTTGATTGCTATAAAGTATAAAAACTGCCACAGCCAGATACTGAAAATGCCTTGGATATGTCCTTATTAAATCCTCACCGAGTAATTTCTTATTTGTCCAGTGTCCTTTTTCTTGCCTTTTTCCATTTGCTTCTCTACTGTGACATAAAAACGGTCTAAGCAAATCTGGAATGTATTTGAATCAATGAAAACATTCTTGCACATAACTCCTATGTATATAACTTTTACATTGTTGTATATTCTATTTATGTAAAATACCTATAGCACTTGATAAATTGTTGTCTAATATCAGAATAAATGTATCTACATGAGGATGTATACAGTTATAAAAATTACAATATATATCAATATTTAGACCCCTCTCCAAGTCCACTTAGTGTAAGCAGTCATATATGTAGGACACCGCAGATATCACTAAAATATTTTACAACTCAGTGGATCATTTATTACAAGTGAGTTCATACACTGATTGCAGATACTAGATTATTTGCTTTGTTATGCATGTATTTTACTAATGTAATGTGATCCAGAAGCAACTGCAGTCCCCGAACATAAGTAATATAAATAAATTATCCCTATATTTCTTATTCTTACAAGTAGTCTGCTGATGACCTTCATAGCCTTTGTATGAAAGTGGTCTGAATCTGTAGACAAGAGAAGACAGGAGAATTGGTCCACATCCAGTATAGTCTATTCACCTGCATGTATGACACTGAAACTGGCTATACTGCTTTTTTTGCTGTTTAATCCTTTGTTCTCAGAGTGGCTGCATCCGCTGTTAAAAGATGGTCACTTTATTCCATCACCATTTGCATCTGAAGACAGATTCTTTTCCAGATATGTTCTTTGTTAATGTAACTGTATGATTCATTATAAAACATATTGATTTCTTTGTTACATCTCTTTACTTACATTTCATTGCAGCTTTTTTGTTTTCCCAATCATTTATATATGAAGTGCTGCATATCACATCTTAGTTACCAGAATTTTAGATATGATTTGATTTTGTTGGACACAAACCTGTAATCCAGTGGCAGTAGACAGTGTGCTAGCATGAGTCACCATGCTTATGTTTAGTACATACGAGAGGTGCACTCTGAATGAAACATTAGAAAATGCTTTATTCTCCTATTTCAGTTCTGTGTTTTTCTGTTCAAAATTTTGAAAAAAAGCACTTAATTTTGTCTAGAAATGCATTTTATGAAATAAAGTTTTCTTCTATTGCATTCACTGAAGTGTTTTTCTTGCTAATATTTATTTTGTGTTAACTGACTAATAGCGGTTGTACCATCTGCTTGATTTTTCTTACCTGTCTTTTTCAAATCTTGGTTCCCCTCTCAATAAGTGCAGCCAGCTCATAGCAAATTATGTGCCATCCACAGGCCATGGGGAGATAGCTGTGCTTGCACAGTTCTCTCCAGTTCTATGAACTTTTCGAATATAGCCGAAATGGTGTGCTCGGTTATGTTCAGAAATTGATGAGGAGAATTGAGCAAGCGTGGCCATCTCTCCATTTTTTAAGGACATCCCTATTAATTCCACATGCTATAGAGTTCACATTTGGGATGCCTAAAAATAGTCGCCTGTGCTACCTGAAGCATTTATGTAACAAATTGACAAGAAATTGAAGACCCGTCCCTAACCAGGTTTCAAAGAGAAGTGAATCCAAATAATAAAGGCTAAATAAAACCCTAACCACGTGCACAATGGGACTAAGAGAAAAATAAAAATTCCAAAGCTATTAAAAATACTAGGTATTTTTATTGCAGAAACGAATCAAATAGCAACAGGTGGAACAGAATGCGTTTAAAGAGGTTTTCCAGGAAAATAAGAAAACTAAACAGATAAACTACATGTCATAATGAAAAAAATTCCTAAATAACTTTGATTAGAAAAGTCTGCACATTTTGTCTAGGGGATAATCCTCATAGAAGAACAAAATGGCAGCCTATGCATAAACCTGCCCTACAGGAAGTAGGACAGGCCCTGTGAGTTACTTCCTGACTGGCAGAGCTGAACTGACGGACTTGTTTTGTAAGGACGGCTCTGCAAAGTAGAAGAGAGACTGAGGGCTGTATACACTCACATATATATAAAATATATATGTATGTTGTGTGTGTGTGTATATATATATATATATATATATATATATATATATATATATATATATATATACAACCCCACAACTTTTGGTGACGTAGTTTTCATAGTGCGCGCCTAGCAACTGTAGCTCTGCCTACTAGCTCAGTGAGGAGAAAGATCCAACATGGCGATATTATGCAAAATAAGTGTCTGTGAGTAGTTCAAACACTGTAATGTGACAGTTACTACTTCTCTCTAGTATTACTGCACTAGATGTTCTTAATTTTTTTGGTTTCTCACACAACCCCTTTAAGGATAAACCCTCTCTGAAATGTATAAAACAAGAAAAACTTGCACAAATTCAATGCCAACACGTATATAAAAACACATGTATATATACTTGGAGGAACCTTTCATGGAGAAAGAGAACTCCAATCCAAGATCTTACATTCCCTGCCATTTATGGTATTGAACCGGATGGGGATTGTGAAATATGGGCATGTTACAGAAGCATTAGAAGTAAAAATGTGCATAAAATGAAAAGGAGTTCATTTATCAAAGACATATTTGGTACACCCTTGCTCCTAAGGGTAAGCTAGAGCTGCAGTCTTCATTTTGTTTTGATCAGTTATGCCATGCACAACCATAGCTAAAAATATCCAACCTGACTTCACAAACTGAAAATTATACAAAAACGACTGTTCACAATGATTGATGGCAGACTGTTGCCTGCCAAAAATGTGTTCGACCAAAATGAACAATACCAGCGATTTTGTAGAATTCTATGTGTGGGTTGGTTCATGTATTTTCTTTTGTATTCGCTTTTTAGAGTTAAAACTCTCTCATAATTTTGTAATATACTTTTTGAGTATTCTAAATTTGCAGCTTATACTCTGCAAATATAATGTTTTTTCTCAAAAGAACAAAGGACATGCAAAACACTCAAGTGCTGGTTTATTGTTGACAATAATATGCCTTTCAGCATGTAGCACAGGAAGATGTCTTCTTTGGTAAGCTGAATGTCAGGCTAGTGTAAAACAAGATGTAAGCTGAAGATGTTTGCACCATGGATTCTGAAATCTGGAAGTACCTAATGTCATCAAAGGCATTCCACTCTTTGGTCCCAGGATGCTTGCAAAACGCAGTGTAGTGGCCAAAATCTAGTTCCCCAAAATGATTCTGTAAAAAGAGCAGCATGGTTAGATCATGTTTTAGGGTTAGACACAAGCACACAATCAAGCTAACCCTCCCACAGGCTCAGAAAATGAACGGGACAAGTTCTGAAAGGTAAATAAAAAAAAACACTGAATGGGCCACACAGATTGTAGTTGAAAACTGACGATTTTAATTGAATTAACTGTTAGGTGAGGCTGGGTGTTCAAAGAAGCTTAGTGGTACGAAAAGCAGACACACCTTCAATTTCTTTCTGTTCCACAACCAACTCTTTCGGACTTGGTTAAAAGTGTCCTTTGATTTGTTCGGATCAGGAGCGGTCCGACTCAAATAACCAACCAAAGTCTACTTACCTGAATAATGAACAGTCTTATGATGTGGACAAATATCTATCACTGTGTTACAGTGCTCATTTTTTTGTTATATTTTAAAAAATAATAAAATATATTTTAAATAAGAAATTGTCAGGTGAAATTTAACAACTATTGATCATTTTAGTTAACTGCTGACACGCTGTCATGATCTGGAAAGAAATCTGCCTTAACCGAAAATTTTGGCCGATAGAGAAAAGATTGACGACAGGGCTGTCCTGAACAGATAAAGGTATTTTCAGGGTATTCTCTCCCTCTATACCAGTTGTTAGCTATTTAGCGTCACCATTGTACTTGTCTGACCTATGTTATGTATGTAAGCCTCCTCAAATGTACAGCGCTCTGAAGCTAAGGGCATTCTAAAATAAATACGGTAATAATAACTCGATGTAAAACAAAATGGAATGCTCCATTATGTCAGAAATCCATTTTTTTATGAAAGCAATAGTGCAGCAGCCTATTTTCACCATAATAACAGATTTCTGGTGGCGCTGAGCACAACTGATCTGAACTCCTGACTTTAAAAACTCCGAGAATTCAATAGGAGACCGTTTCTTTCCGTTAGTGTCTCAAAACGTAAAGGAAAGACGTATTGCACAATGCAGGTGTGATTTTACCCCAGTTTTTGACAGATTCTTCTACCTGAACTGTGGATCTCTGCAGCTCCTTCAGAGTGACCCTGAGCCTCTTGGCTGCTTTTCTAATTAGTACTCTTCTTGTCTAGGCTGTCAGGGTAGGTGGACTGCCATTTTTTGGTAAGTTAGCAGTTGTGCCATATTTCTTCCATCTATGGAGGATGGATTGAATAGTGCTCTGAGAGATATTCTGAGCTTGGGCTATTTTTTTAAAACCTAACCCTGCACTACACTTTGCCACAACTTTATCCCTGAGCTGTCTGGTTTTTTTTTTTTGTTTTTTTTTTTTGGGGGGGGGCGAGTGTTCATATGTGCTGTTTGGTCACTAATTTTCTCTAACAAACCTCTTGAGGCCTACACAAAACAGCTTTAGATATACTGAGAATAAATTACACATGAACTTTATTTACCAATAAGGTGACTTCTAAAGGCACAAGATTTTATTTAGGAGTGTCAGAGGGGACTGAATACATATGCATGCCATGCTTTTCAGGTTTTTAATTTACGCTTCACAAGTACTTGCTTGTTTGTAGGGCTCTGTCATATTAAATATCAACAAAGTACTTTTGCAACCAACTGTATATGGCCATTTTTTTTTAATGATTCCAATGTGAATTAAAATGTGTATGTCTAGGTCTACAAAACTGTTTAGCACCAGTTGATGATTATTATTATTTATTTTAGCGCGCCATTGATTCCAGGGCGCTGTACATTCAGAGGGTTACATACATAATGTAAGTCAAACATTTACAATAGTGACAATCTGTGACTAACAACAGGTACAGAGGGAGAGAGGACCCTGCCCGTGAAGGCTTACAATCTACAAGGAAGGGGAAAGAGACAGAAGGTGAGGGGCAGACATGTTTGTGGGGTGTAGTGACAGCGGAGTTATTCTAGGTCGTAGGCTATCCTGAAGAAGTGGGTTTTCAGGTTGCTTTTGAAGCTGGTGAAAGTTGGGGAGAGTCTGATGTGTTGGGGCAGTGAGTTCCAGAGTATGGGGGAGGCACGAGAGAAATATTGGAGACTGTTATGTGAGGAACTGACAAGAGGAGAGCAGAGAAGAAGGTCCTGTGAGGAGCGGAGGTTGTGTGGGGGGAGGTATCTGGAGATTAGAGCAGAGATGTATGGAGGGGAGAGGTTATGGAGAGCCTTGAAATTAATGCGCTGGGCAATGGGAAGCCAGTGCAGGGATTGGCAGAGGGGAGAGAGGTGGATAAGACGGGCAGCAGAGTTAAGGATGGATTGAAGGGGAGCGAGAGTGCTAGATGGGAGGCCACAGGGAAGGATGTTGCAGTAGTCGAGGCGGGAGATGACAAGGGCGTGGACCAGTATTTTTGTAGTGACAGGGTTAAGGAATGAGCAGATGCGAGAGATGTTTTTCAGGTAGAGGTGGCAGGTGGAGGTAAGGGTTTGGATGTGGGGTTTGAAGGACAAAGCGGAGTCAAGTGTTATCCCAAGGCAGCGGACTTGTGGGACCGGTGAGAGTGTAGAGCCATTGACTATGATAGAGAGATCAGATGGAGGGGGACGGTGGAAAGATAATGAATTCAGTTTTCTCTACATTAAGTTTTAGGAGACGGGAGGAGAAGGAGGAGGATATGGACGACAGACAATCTGGGATCCAGGACAGTAGAGAGTAAATGTCTGGGCCGGAGATGTAAAGTTGGGTGTCATCAGCATACAGGTGCTATTGAAAGCCGTGTGATGCTATGAGCTAAACCATATTAACATCAAATACCTTGTACTGTACTTACATTGCATATTCAGATGGTAAAGGGAAGTTCCCACAATTGATATTTATCTACTCCCACGACAGCTGATAAATGTATAATTACTGTACCACTGCTAAGACCTCCACCTATCACTGGAACTGGAGTCCTGATTGCAATTCACTGCTTGAACAGAGTAGCAGTTGAGAATGTCTAGCACTATACTTAAAGAGTATAGGAGGGAAAGAGATGGCCAGGCATTCATCTGAAAAAGTACTATCCCATGTTGCTAAAAACATAGTTTTGCAACTTACCCTGGCAATACCTCAGAATAAAGTATAGGGTTGGAAGTGGTGTTTGTATCAATTCACACATCCTGGTAATAGTGAAGCAAGCAGTGGCAGCACTGCTCTACAGTGCAGCTTTAGTCACAAATCAACAGGTTTTGCAACTATTTGTGCACACTGTTTTTGACTTGCTGTAGCACAACTAATGCCCACGTCCAAAGTAACCAAAAATCCAAGTTGTTTTTTTTGTTTTGTTTTTTAACACCACTTGTGTCAGTCATCACATCAACAATCATTAGACGCAATGTGCGATTGTGATCTGTATGAAACAGAAAATGAGAAAGTGGTCCGCTCAGTTATCCTGCAATGATGTAGTCTCATTGGCAGGTGCATGGAAGCTGCCAGGTACCAACATAGTATTTACTTATACAACGAGTAGATCAGTACAAATCAACGATTTTTCTCCGATGGAATTTAAAACAAACCGAACTACAAATGTCAAATTTTAATGTCCAATAGTGGTGCTTATGGTAAATTCCAAAATATAAACCAGACTATAGAAAAGATTGTGGCACTCAACAATCTTCTTTTTTGCTTTATATCAATAAAACAGCCAGGAAAGATACATGTGTGACCTACAGCCGTTTTGGGTGCATAGATGCTTTCTCAGGGCATAGTATATCTTCACAAAACAGCATCCAGATTGAATAATATAAACAAAAAAAAAGCTAAACTTTTTTTTATTTCATAAAGTTAAAAACTTTTGTGTACAAGAGCCAAAGTCCATCACTTACACGTTTCCCAATAAGCTCCTTAGTCATAGTGCATGAACCAGCAGTGAATCCACCCCCATTTGAAGACAGGGAACATTCAAATGTTCTTTCTAGACCAATGAAAATACATAGGTCACATGGCCCCTTTTTCAACAATGATAACAAACGCAATTAAACATAACGTAAAAACATAGTACAAAGGAGGATAATATGGTCAAATGAAGAAACATAATTTAATTTTGATTATATGATGTTCGGGTTTTTCCCTTTTAAAAAACCCAAAAAGGAATTCATTTCCCAATCGAAGCCCCATCGGCCTCTACTTATGAAAATTTGTTCTATGGTCAGATGTTTGTTAATTTTTTCTATACCTATGAATTCAAAACTAGTAGTATCCCTGCCCTGATGTGAAATGAACAACATGATTGTTGTGAGATTAAAAGAATCAGAAAGATGTCATCTAAAATGTTTTGAGTGAACTGCTAGTATAACCCTCATATTGGATGTGATAACTTTTCAAAGCATTAAAAATAAATTAAAATATTTTGAAAAAAAGGGTTGGTGTATTGTCAAATTTTTAAATAAATTTAAAATTTGGGGAAAAAAAAAGTAATGTTTTGTGATTTAAAGGGTAAATTTTCAAGCCATGCATTTTTGATTACCACAATCAAAGAAACTGCCCAACATAAATGATTTTTTTAACGTTTTGATCAGGGGAAACCCAAATTTGGTTGGAGCCTGTTTTGCTTTCCTTTGCGCCCCAATTTTAAAAAATCTCCCGCAATATGATTTTGCAAATTACAAAAAATTTTACTTTGGGGGAGATATGTAGTAAAAAACCCCCAAGGGGTTTTTGAGGAAAAGTTTTCCCTTTTCCATATTATTTTTTATTCTTTTAAAATGCTTATGGGGGGGTTTTTTGAAATTATTTTAAGCCCAAACAGGGCGGGGGATTTTACAACCCGGGCCGGGATATGCTCACAAACGGGCTCCAGTTATTGGTTCCATGGTTTTACCGGGTTTGTTTAGAATTTTTAGAAAAAACCGATACAAAGGATTTGGGTTTTCAGTGGCCGCCCCTTCAATTGTGGTCATCAAAAAAGGGGCAATTAAAAAAACCCAAATTAAAAATCAAAACCCTTTTAAGGGGTGGCTTTGGGCTTAGCAAGGGGCCTTTGTGAAAAACGCACATTCAGAGTCCTCTAGTCTCCAGCTTTTCCGGCCCATAATTTTTCGTTTAAAAAGGGGAAGTTGCAAGAGACAGGAGCCCCAAAGGGCACCCCGGTTCGGGGCTCCCCACGGGAGGACATTGGAGCGTTTTTCCCCCGGGTTTTAAAGGGCCCCGCAGCCATCACTCCCGGTCTGGGCCCCGCGGGGCCCCAAGGGGCCCGAACCCCGGGGGGTTTTCTCAATCAGGTTTCCCCGGCCCCAAATTGCAAAGGAGAGGAGGAAAATTTTAAATCCCCCCCCTCCCGAGTTTCCGGGGGAAACCCCCCGGCAAAAACCCCACCCAAAACCTGCGGTTGGGGAGATGGAGACCCGGGGCACCCTACCTTCTCCTCTGGCACCGGGAACCCCGGGGAGGGAAAGCGCGTTTTCCCTGCCCACGGGGAAAACCCACAGGCCCCTGTTTGCAGCGAGAAGCCGGAGCTGGGGCCCGCCTACCTGAATTTCTCCCAAATTTGCTTCAGAGGCCCCTTTTTCTCCCCCAAAATTTTAAACTGGGGACCCCCCCAAATTGCGGCACCAGTGGCAAAACCCACCTGTCCTAAAGGGCCCTTTATAGGGGCCCCCCTCTTCCCCCTTTTAATCCAGGGGGCCCCTAAATGGCCCCTTTTAAAAGTGGAGGGGGCTTACTTTTGCTCTCGGGGCCCCAACAGCTTACAGCCCCGCCCCCAAGGGATGGGATCCCATGATTTACTTCCCCCTTTATCGGTGGAACCACTTTGGGGGGACCCTTTCCCCCCTCAAGCCCGGGGGGGCTCTCTATCCCCTCAGAACAATGGCCCACAACCCCTGCAGGGGAACCCCCAACTGGTCCACAGGTTCTTCAGGGGCCCTTTGCCCCCCCCTTTCCCAAGATGGGGGCCTCGCCAGGGGGGCTTGCTGTTGCAAATTGGGCCCCCAAAAGGGGGCCTGGCCCTCTCTCTGGTCACTCTGGAGGGCAACCTCTGCCTAATCGGGGGGCCTCCCCTGTTTGGGCTTTCCCCAAACTGCACCCTTTAAAGGGGGTTAAACCCGCGTTTTTTGGGAAACCCCATACCAAGCACTGCCCAGGGGGCATCCCACCCTTTTCTGTCAAAAAACCTCCCAGTTTTCACTGGATAAAAACTTCCCCAGGGGACATTAGCCGCCCCTTAAAAACAAAAATTTGCAGTCCCTCCCTTCAAAAGCCGACATCTCCACTTTTTTTACAAAAGATGGTCGGGGGGAATTTCCAACCTGCGGGGGAAAACCAATCCCCCCTTCATAAAAAAGGGGCCCATTTAGATCAGGCCCAGATCCAGATCTGTTTAATCTGGGCAACGGTTTTACTGATGAGGGGGGGGAAACCACTCGGCTAAAATTTTTGGGCCTTTGCAACAGCATTTAGATGACATTAAAAAATCGAAGCAGACGTAAAAACCCTCCCGCACAGAGGCCCCCCGAACCCGGTCCCCTAATGTGACCCTTTTTTGCAGGGGTCAGGGGCTATTTTTAATTTCCCTTCTAGGGTGCCCCCCTTTCCCAGCTCAAAAATTGAAGGGACAGGGCCCAAAAAGAGCGCGAGCCCCTCCAAATTTCCGGCAGACCCCAAGACCACGAGATTTTTATATGGGGGGTTTTTTCATTTTTTTTGCCATGAAGGAGGACATCATCTTTGAAGCTCGGGGCCCCAAATCACTGTCCCATCAGGGGGCTCCTATTAGGTTTTTCGGCTTATCTCGTCTCACAAATAGGCCCCCAAGGGGCCCTTTGAACCCACTCTTTTGGGGGTATTGAAGGAGAAAAAAATTCCCCTTTTCACTGGGGATACCCCCTTTTCGTGCTTGTCCGTTTTTAAATAAACAAACTCTAAAAGATCCGGTCGGCGAAGGACTTTTCCCTGGTTTTTACAGGCCCTTTTAGATCGAGAACTTCCACCCAGAATTTTGGGCCCAAACCCTTGGGTTCCCTGCCTTTTTTTCCCCCCCAGCGGAAGAAAAAATTGCATTTATCTTACACCGCCCGCCAAAGCTCTTTCCGCAGGGGAGGCAGAGGGAAACCCGCGGGCCAAAATTTTGGGGGGGCACGTACCCCCGGGACCATTTTCGTCTCCCCCCCCTGAACCTGGGCCTTAAGGCAATTATTTTGGGAAAGGGTCTCCCCCAGAGGGGCCCCCGGGCATGGAGGGCACTCGTTAGCGGGAGAAATAGTCCCCTCCTTTTGGCACGTCCTGGTTTGGGGATTTACTAATCCCCCGAAGGTTATGGTGGGGGAAAGTCCCTTTTTACGTTCCCTTAGTGTTTTTCAAAAGGGTTTTCCCCTTTTACATCGGCTCAACGGGGGCCTTTGGGTTTTCATGATTAGATTCGTTCAGTTGTTAAATATTTGTAATGGCTACGGGATTTTTCTCGATGTTTCCCCCGCTCTCCCACATTCCCCCCGTAGGGGGGAAAACCCTTTTTGAGTTTTAATTTAACTTAGCCGGATTCACATTTTTTGTTACTATCTTGTTTAGATTTTCGCGCAGGACTTAGGTGCCTGCTTTTTGGGTTTTTTTCTTGTGTTTTTTTTTTGTCTGAGGTTGTGGTGGGGGGTGAGGGTTTTTTTTTTTTTTTTCTCCCTTCCCTTTTACGCCCCTTCCCTTTTTTTCTCCTCTTCTCCTTTTATGTAGCAAAGGGGTTTCCCGGGGTGGGGCCTGTTTTTTGGGCCCGGGGCGGGGGAATTTAAAAAACCCCATTTGACTCCAAACAAGGGTGGATCTCCCGAAATTTCCCCCCTTTAATTCCCAGGGGCCCTGAACACACCGGGGGAAACGTGCGGGAGGTTTTTTACCCTTTTCCCTTGCGGGCCCGGGGCCAAATTGATGCCTCCAAGAGACCATTTTTAAGGGAGGATTTTGCCCCCCCTAATATCAAGAGTAAATTTCTATACCTTTGGGGGCACTTTGCTAATTGTTTATGAGTCCCCCCCAAGGGGGGGTTTCCCTAGCGATTTTATCGGTCCCTTGGGCCCCTCAGGTTGTCCCCTGAAATGTTTACCCCCGGGGCCGTTACCCCCATCCGAAATCTTTCCAAACAAAAAGGCCGCTGTTTATATCATAAATGCGGGGGGCTCCCCAATGTAGGCCCCGGCGGGTTTTCCCTTTTAAAACCTAACCCAAAATTTTTCCCCTTCCCTTGGTTTTAGGGGACAGTGGTTTTTTAAATGGTGATTTTTAAAGTTTACGCTGGATCCCACGTTTTGGGACAACTCCACTGGGATGTCCGCTCTAGGCCCAATCGGGGCCCTTAAGAAAGGGGAAAAGAGCCCCCCCCACTACTCCCGCTCTGCGATGTCTGGGGGGACATGCACCCCATGATAGGGATTTTTCCTTCTACTCTCCTCCCCAAACCCCCTTATAGGGCCTTTAGAATATATATTTGGCCAGCATTCTGCCTTAAACCTTTGGGCGGTCTCTGCCTCAATTGGGAATATTCTTGGGCGGAAACCCTGCCCCCGGTTTTTTGCAAGTTGCGACTCCCCGCCACGCGTTTAGAAGGTCTGGGAAATTTGGGAAACCTTTAAATTGGGTCCTCCTACTAGACCCGTTGGGGTTCTGATATTGAGAGGCCATGTTTTCCCCAATTTCCCGTTCCCCCAAAACCCCTGACCCACCTTAGAACCAACCAATGGGAGGCCCCTTAAGTGCGTGCTTCGGGGCACTCTCAAATTTTAAAAATGGCTCCCGGGTTTAAAAAAGGGGCAGGGCGGACGCTCTACAAAAGCCCTTTCTAAGGTTTACTCTGAAGGCCCGAGTCATAATTTTGCCCTTTCCCCCACAGTCCTCCGAAACTGTAAAGGGCCCTCTGGGGGTACAAAGCCTTTTGGGGAAATTTTTGGGGTTGTTTCATCCATAGAAAAACCCATTCAAGGTTTTAAAAAAATACGGGAAAATAATTTTTTAAAAAAATTTTTCCAGGGGATCCCCTTAAAAAACCCCAAACCCAAAATTAAAATTTTCAACCAAATTTTAAAACCTCGGGCCCTTGCCGGGAATTTGCCCCAAAAACCTTTTCCCCTTTTATTCCCAAAATGTAAAACTTTCCCCCCCTTCCCCAAAACAAAACAAGGGGGTTTTCCCCCTACCCCCCTTTTAAACCCTCAGGGCAAAAACCCCTTTTCGGGGGTAAAAAAAGCATTAAAAAACCATCACCAAAATATTTCCCATTCGTTAAAAAAGGAATTTTTAGGTGGGGAAAAAAGCCCCAGTTCCGTATTCCGGGCCAACCGGTTTAAAAGGGTTCCGGGGCAAATTTCCCCGCCCCTTTTTTAAAAAGGCCCCCTTTAAAAAAAAAAAGTTTGAAAAACCCCTGCCCCCAATTTGGAATGTTGTTTTAATATTTGCCGGCGGCCATTTCCAAAAGCGTGGCGTAATTTTTTTAATTCCCCGTTGGATTTGAACTCCTACCCAAAATTTAAAAACCAAAGACTTAATCCCGTCCTTAAACTCGATTTTCCCCCAAAACCAGGGGCGCCCCGTTTAAAAGGAAGGCGGGGGTTTAAAAAGAAAAACATTATTTCCCAAATGGGCCCCCGGGCAAAGAACCCCCAAAGCCCCTGAAATTTATTTTTGGGGAACCCAAAAGGCGGAAACCCCAATTTCGGGGCTCCTTCCTGCAACAGACCCCCACCACCCGTTTTTGGTATTTTGTTGGCGGGAATAAGCCTCTCTTTAACAGTATGCTGTATCATTTGGGTATGTAGGGGTTTTTTTAGGGGTTTAGATTGTATAATTTTAGTAGTCTAGTAAAAGTTTGTTTTAACGGGGATTTTATTTGCAGTGATATATTGTTTCATCCTAGATCCCGCGTTCATTTTTTTGAATACGGCAACAAGTATGGACGGATGTTGGCCAGGGCAGTCCTCTCCCAGATGGCCCAATCCCATATCTCTATTATCAAGATCACTTTGAATGCTGTGGTTCATTGCACTGAGGACATTGCTCAAACTTTCCACTCGTTCTATTCCAAACTGTATAATCTTCCCTCCCCCTCCTGGCCCCATCAGCAAGGAGTGTTCCCTCACCCATCCCTATCCTCTAGGATCCCGGCTTCGGTCGTAGAGGCACTGGAGGAACCATTCACTCTGATGGAGTTGTAGTCGGTTATTAAGGATCTTCCAGGTGGAAAAAGCCCAGGGCCAGATGGCTTCACGGGACAATTCTTTAAAACCTTCCGGGACTTACTCAGCCCGGTGTTTTTGGACGCCTTCAACTCCATCACAGCTGACACTCACTTCCCTGTCCAGACTACGTTGGCACATGTTGCTATTATTCCCAAGCCCGGCAAGGACCCCCAATGCTGTGGCAGTTACCGTCCTATCTCCTTGTTAAATGTGGATCTGAACATCTACGCCAAAATGTTAGCCAACAGACTTAATCCTCTCCTAAACTCGATAAGCCACCCAGACCAGGTAGGCTTTGTCCCGGGTAGGGAGGCGCGCGATAATACGCTTAAAACTATTATCCACCACGCACGATCCCACAAGATCCCTCTGATGGTATTGTCGCTGGATGCAGAGAAGGCGTTTGACCGTATTTCGTGGCCTTCTCTGCACCAGACCCTCAGCCACCTAGGTCTTGGCCCTAATTTTTTGGCTAGGATTGCTGCTCTGTATCACGCGCCCTATGCTCGTCTCAAGGTCAATGGTACCCTGTTGTTTCCCTTTTTCCATCTCGAATGGGATGGGCCCAGGGTTTTTCCCCTGTCCCCGTTATTATACGTCCTGGTGATGGAGAGTCTGATTGCGGCCATCAGATCTAACCTGGTCATCAAGGGGGTCACCATTGGAGCCCGGGAGTATAAATACTCGGCGTTTGCCGACGACCTTTTGGTCTACGTCACAAACCCTCACATCTCCCTCCCAGCTCTGATGGCCGTAATCAGAAACTTTGGGGACTGGTCAAACTTCAAAATAACATGTCCAAATCTGTGCCCTTTTGGGGGTGGAATATTACTCCCCGAGGCCGGGCTTCTCTACAGTCCAACTTTCCTTTCAGGTGGCGGGTTTGCGGGTATCTCATATCTGGGGGTGCATATCTTGGAAGATTTGTCGAGGCTCTATGCAAATAACTTCCTCCCTCTATTACTTTAAAACCAAACGGGTCTGGATAGCTGGCAGAAATAGGAATTATCCGGGGTTCGGCAGAATCACCTATTAAAAATGTCTATTTTTCCCAAAAGTTCCTATATCTCTTTCAAACCCTTCCCATACATGTTCCCGTGCAGTTTTGGAACACTCTTCGGAGATGATTTACAGCTTTTGTGTGGTCCGCGCGAAGACCACGCATAGCGTACGACACGTTAACAAGGTCTAAGGCCGATGGGGGCACGGGATCCCCGATTGTAGGCTCTATTACCTGACCTTCGGCCTATCGAGGTTCCTGGTGCTGGTTTACGGATAGAGATAGGAAGTTTGGGTCACTTTAGCTGAGGATCTTAGTTCTTCCCCGGTGGCGGTTCTCCCCTGGACCTGGACTCCTGCTTGGGTGATAGTATGTCTTCCTTTCTGTGTGGGGCAGACCATGTCCGTCCTCTATTTCCCACAGGAACTCCCACTCTCTTATAGTACATGGAGGCCCTTGTTTGCCTTTTTACAGGCAACCCTGACTTCCCTCCGGGTGTCTCGCCAAATGCTTCTTGGGTGGAACGAAAAGAACACCCCTGGTTTGCCCCAAGTGGCCTCTGAGGGGAAAACTGCGACCACTTGGCGACATCTTTGGAGAGGTTCCAATCCTGCATCTGCCTCATTTCAACTTGCTCAGTTTTGCCCACTTGTTTCATAAGTTTAAAGGGTCCAGGGGCCCACTTGACAAGGCCCCTCACGATTTTGAGTCAGTGGTGGTGTCGTCTGCAGGTATGGGGGCACTCCTTTCTTTTCCTGTATAAATTTTTGCTCTCGGGCCGGGATAGTCTCCCCCCCCCCCCTTTCTGCCTTAAGTGGGAGGAGGAACTGGGTCTTTCCTTACTTCGCCCAATGGGAGCGATGTTTCCAGATGACCACAGAGCATTGGTAGCGTCCAAACATCAGGAAACCGGTTACAAAATCCTCTCCCCATGGGTACAGGGTTCCCGTAGTCTTTTCATAGGATCTTTCCTCCACTTCGGATCTGTGTTGGAGATGTGGAAGGGAAAAGGGGACCATGGCCCATATAGGTGGGGGGTGCTCTGCGTTACGAAGCTTTTGGATTTCAGTCCTGGAGGTCATTGAGGAAGTCACTGGAGTCTCGATTCCAAATTCTCCGGAGGCACTGCTTTCTCTTCATGATTTCCATTGCTGCTGAAAAACTCAAAAAAGTCTCTTCTGAAGCACCTGTTCAGGCTGCCAAAACTGTGATCCCCGTAAAAGGAAGTCGACGACCCCACTGTCCTTGGATGACTGGTTCGCGGAGTTTTGGGTTTTTTGAGGAGGATGGAGGAGTTGATCTCCCGTATCCTGAACAAGTAGACAAATTCTGTAAAACCCGGTTGCCTTGGTTACTCTTTCTAAACTCCCATTTTTCTTTCATTTTCTTCTTAAAGTGCTCGAGGGGGGGGGAGAGCACTTTTCTTCTTTCCCCCCTTTTCTTCCCCCTCCTCCCCCCCCCCCTTTTTTGTTGTTGTTTGTTTGGTGTCTGGGTGTCTTATGTGTAGATATAATTTGTTTGTCTATGTGTTGGTGTTTTATTTGGTTAGTTAGCTTACACAATATCGACCTCCGGCCCTTCTCTATGCCCTGTTCGTGGGGACACGTATAGTACCCTTTTGCTGCACTGGTTCTACTTTATATTTCATACTAAGAAGGGCACCTAATTCTGATGTGTAGTTTCTAACATCTGTTTTTGTTCTTACGTTGTCAGATTTATTGTTTCCTTAACAGGATCTATTTTGCTTTTGTATTATTGAGGCTATATGCCGCTGTAAACTCATTGGCCACCTTTCTGTAGTTTTATGCATACGTGTAAATATGATTTGTCCATTAATAAAACCTTCTTGAATATGGAAAAAAAAATCACAACAATTAATTTCTTTTTCCAATAGTAAAGTCTTTAAAGTAACATAAAATATGTACTTTTTCTGATGGCTTGTAAAAGTTGCCACATCCATTTTGTGTGATGCACTAGCAATGCTCTCAAAATATTTTTTAGACCTCATCCTTCTTATTCTGTTAATCCCACAGCAATGAATATGTAGTCAGTTTCACATCAGTTTTTTTAGTTTGTAATTCATGGCGGGAATACTACTAGTTGTAATTTTATGGGTACGGAAAAAGTTAGCAAACCTTTTAAGAGGTGGTGACAATAGAAAAAGCTACTAAGTAGAGAGGCCTAATGGATCTTTGATCTCGGTATCAGAAATTCTCATGGGTTAAAGGTTCCACAGAATATCATAAATCAAACTTAAATAATGTTTCTCTTATCTGGCCCCATTTTCCTCTTATGTAAGGTTTTTATATTGTTACTTTTAAGTTAGTTTGTCATTATTGGTGGAGGGGGTGGGGGCTACGTGACTTAAAGGGTCTGTCTCACTACATTGATTCATCTTACCTCTGTCCAGTTTTCTAGGTTTAATTTTGAATTCAGGGGCGTGTTTACTGGCTTCCACTAGGCTGCAATATCAGTCTGGTCTGTAGCCTTAGCAACCAGTCCTGGCAGCCTATCATGAGAGATTGAACAGGTCTGTAGCTATAGTGACCTGAGGAGCTACTGCAGCCCATACAAGAGGGGATATCTCAGAATAGGCAAGACACTGTTAATGGACATATATTGCAAAGTGACTTGTTTTTGCAAGTCTTGTAGGAGAAAACCCCCCTTTAAGTCATTGCTTTTTGCTGGGAAGAACAGGGGCATTCCTTTTTATTAAATGGATTATGTGGATTCATTGCTGGCTCCTCCACTAGGATTAAGGAATTTATATGAAACATGTAAGAGATGGACTTTGCCTTTTCTGGACATGGCAAGAGTTTTTAACTTTACGATGTAATAAAGGTTTAGCTTTTATGTTACTGGATGCTGGATTCTGTGTGTTTTGTGAAGTTTTTATGATCTTTGTGTTATGTGACCAAAGTAAGTCGGTATGTAGCCTTAGCCAAGGTCAAAACGACTGCTGCAAAACCACAGCATTCTCATTTTAAATTTTTTTTGCAAATTTCACTACTCTTTAACATAAAATTGCTGCTACTAAGACAAAACACTGCAGAAAAATGCACATAGCCTTTCATTAGTTGGTATGATGCATTATAAAAAGAGATCTCAAATTCTCATTTGTGCAGAGATGTTCATTGGATGATCCAGTAGAAATTATTCGGAGGATCTTCTGACTACGTACAATGCGTGCATGATCCATTTTAACTACAAGGTAAACTTAATGGGGCAGATTTGTCAAGCTTGGTGCTTCATAAAAGGATTATCGGAGTAATGGAGACTTATGGGGAATGTTGGCTCTTGTAGTTCCATTTTCCCCAGCGATATAATTGTTGGGAATACAAATTCCGCTTGCCACAGCAGACTGAGGTTTGGAATAGGTGAAATCATTTTTAAAATGGGAAAAGACAACAAAAAAATGTAAAAACCCTTCCCTGCACTTCTGAACTAAAGAAAAACCCTTTTATCTCTAGTAAATTTAATAAAATATAACTTTTGATTTACATACAAAAATTTAACTGAAGTAAAATACAGTCCCCACCGTTTTTTAACCCCGGGACTGTCTGTATTTTAAAAATTTCAAACCACACCCAAAAAAAAAAAAAAGTTATGGCTCTTGGAACAGGGGAAAAAGGGGAAAGAAAACGGAAATGGGGCCCGTTCATAAGGGGTAAATGTGCCTTTTTAACTGAGTATACTGTACACTTACCACTACCGCATATAACTTGTACCTCTGGTGTTTTACATGAAAAGATAAGAAAGGGGACAGAAACCAAAATTTTTCATAGGAAACCCCTACACTTTCTTTTAGCTTTATTTTTAGACGAAACCCTTTATATTCAAAACCCGGAAAAAGGGAAAAGGGTTTAAATTTTTGGGGAATAATTTCAACGAAAAAGTTCTACATTTTTGCTATAAAAAAAATGACAGATCCTTTAGGGATACTTATTAAAATTCTTTTTTAAAATAAAATTTATTTTGTTTTCCCAAATTTTTTGGAAACATTTTGAAATGCATTACTGTTAAACCCTTTTTACAAAAGGGAAAAAAAGAGGGTTTTTGGGGGCAAATTTTTGATCAAAATTGGGGTTTTTGTCACCTACTAGTCTAATGCCTCTTTACAGGTCAAAACTTAACAAAAAAAATTTTGAGCAACAGGCCTTCCCACCCCTTTTTAATGTTCCCAAAAAATTTAATGCTTGTATGGGGTTTTAAATTTCCTACCGTATGTTTTCTGTTTGGGTTTTTATTTGGGGAAAATTTATTGGGACCCCCTTTATTTTGCACTAGTGTCTTTTCATTACAGGGAGGGTTTTCCCGGGAAATTTGGTTTTTTGTATGAACAAAATTTCCTAAAGTTGGATCCCCCAGGAATTTTTTTCATGCTGTTTTTTGGAGCATTTTATGTTTTCTGGATTAGAAAGGGAATCAGAAGAAAATTATGGCCTAGGTTAATGTTTTTAATTTCAAATGAAAAATCTGCATTAAAAAATAGTCAATTCATACTTAAAACCCCTTTTCCACATGGCAAAAGCCCCAATTTGTAATTCCCTTTTCCTTTGGGAAAAAAAAGGGAATTTTAAAGTTTAAAAGCCCGCTCTCAAAAACAAAATTTTATATATCTTTGATGAAAAAGGCGCCAAACTTTTGGGGAAAAACTGTGTGCACAGAGCCTAGGGGAGTGGTAAACGCCCTTTTTGGCAAATGGGATTCTGCATAAGCATTAAAAAACCCCCTGTTTAAAGGGGTAAAATCCATTTTAAATGGTGAACCGAAATCTATTAGAAAAGCTCTGTGTTTATGTTTCATAATGGGCTCAAAATTCCAGTAAACAAAACTTTGGTTAACCCGGACACCTTGTATAAAAGTCCATACATTTTGGGAAAATACTCTGTATAAACCAAGTTTTAAAAATTAAACTGGGTTTAGGGTGTAGCAATTGGGTGCTCAATATTTTTTAAAAAGGGAAATTTTTTCCAAAAAAATATTGGTTTCTTGAAGTTTCAGTCAAATTTGTTTTGGATACAAATTAAGCAAAGTAATTTACACAAGTCGGATTAAATTGGTGGGCTTAGTCTAGGAAAATTTTTTTATGCCTTTTGCCTGGTTTGGGGAAATTTTTTTATGTACACTTGAGATATATCTATACATCATTTATGTACACGAATTTGCATTATGTCGCTGTATGTAAACGAATGCACATACTTTGGGCAAGAGTGGTCTGCCATCCTACCTTTTTAAATGGAGTATTAGAATTTTAGGCAGCTTCCATATCTTGGCTTTCACTGAAGCATCTTGCTTAATTTTACAATTGGGACAGAAAATTTTATCCATCCTGGTTAGCATTACTTGTTGAAAGAAGCAATCAAGGCATTCCTATAATAAGCAAAAGATAGTTGAAGACAAACAACACAAATGAAGTTGGGAAAGATAATGACTTATTGTGGCACAAATCTAAAAATGCTGAGATACGGACTGTGAACTATGGATACAATGAACCATAGGAATATGATTGAGAGAAGTGGATTAAAAGATTCAAATACGAGGAATTGTTTAACATTGTTTTACTGTACAGTAAAAATAAAAGACTAAAACCTCCTGGATGGTACTGCTCACTCCCGGCTGCCGGTTTGGTCAACCATCTCCAGCCACTCACAGGCCACAACGTCACTGGCCTGTAATTGGCTGGAGCTGTTACGTGAATGCTAATCTTCACTGCTTCAACCCGTGATGAACGCACCAGTAGCCGGGAGTGAACGAGAGTTTCCAGGAGGTAAGTATGAGTCTTTTCTTCTATTTTTACCCATACCCCGATGAAAGAACGAGCATTTATCAGTCCCAGAACACTCCTTTAAACCAAAAACAAATTCTACTATTAAGAACCATGCAGTAAACTTATTTGCTAAAATAACTTGCCTGAAACATTCCTATAAACCTAAGCTCAAGGTGGTAGCACACACATCACATTGCACATATGGCATTTCCGAGGTGTACATTCTATTAGTAACTTAGTGCACATACTTACATCAGCAGAATTTAAAGGGGGTTTTTGCTACAATTAGCTTTTAACATGTAGGAACAGATAATTGAAGACTTTTTCTAAATACTTTGCTTTGTTAATTTATATTTGGTCAGGAAATAAGAAGATTTTTTCTACTCTTAGAGCACACTAGTTTCTGGTTATGACCATCTCTCAAATCACTGAACACTCCAAGTTGAATAACAAGAGTTTGGACAAAAGAGAATCACTGCAAACAAAACTCAAACTCTAAATCTAAAATATAACTTTTAATCAATTCCTATAAAAGAATACACATAAAACCATTTATAAGCAGTAAAATTACCGCTGATAGTATGTGAACAAAGTCGGCAAATATGACTGTCCCTTACAAACCCTGTACCATGCAGAGTAATCGTCCCGAAAGGGTCGGCCCCACCTCCGAAGGCTCGCCCTATTAAATTCCTGTTAAATCCATTTATTTACTGTATTAAGATATTAAATTATATCAATCTCTATTAATTAACAATCAGGGTATGTATCCATAGGGTACGTGTCAACAGGATAATTCTCAGCACAAATAGCCGTCCTATGTCACCAAATACTCTCAAGCCAACCAAAAGTAACAGCCAGATAAAATACCACATAAATTCATCTGCCTTTCACATCAGATCCAATAACCATAGTGAGATGAAATACACCATGAATTAAAGTAATTGTATACGACTGCAATCTGATGTTCTCATTTCATCACTTTTCCCAACGCGTTTCCCCCTGCCAGATGTACCAGGGTTCATCAGGGGAACATGTAGAAGTCACGATGGATTCAGGGAGCAGTGACAATGATGCTGCTAGATACACCGATAATAGCCGCAAATTTCTGACAGCACCTTACCTTATATAGAGGGGGTTTAACCTACTCTACTAGAATTTATGTGGTATATTATCTGGCTGTTACTTTTGGTTGGCTTGAGAGTATTTGGTTACATAGGACAGCTATTTGTGCTGAGAATTATCCTGTTGACACGTACCCTATGGATACATACCCTGATTGTTAATTAATGGAGCTGATATAATTTAATATCTGAATAAATAAAGGGATTTAACAGGAATTTAATAGGGCGAGCCTTCAGAGGTGGGGCCGACCTTTTCGGAACGATTACTCTGCCTGGTACAGTTCTAGTGCAGGGTTTGTAAGGGACAGCCATATTTGCCGTCTTTGTTCACATACTATCAGTGGTAATTTTGCTGCTTATAAATGGTTTTATGTGTATTCTTTTATAGGAATTGATTAAAAGTTATATTTTAGATTTAGAGTTTGAGTTTAGATTGCAGTTATTCTATGACCAGCTCTCCTCACCTCTCCCTGCTCTCTCTTATCTCTCATTGCTCTAGGCTGCCATCAGTCATTTACTCCAACCATGGTGAGTCACCTCCTGCAGAATCTTATCACTAGTCAGGGGCATTGCTAGGGTCCCAAAACCTCAGTTTTGTGTTATGTTTTGCTCAGTAGGGTTGTGTTCACACTGCATTTTTCACACCACATTGTGAACTGCGGCTTGTATTTTTACAGAGAAGAAAACGTATGTTTCTGTCACTAATTTTCTGCATATTCCACATTGATCCTGCCCATCACCTCAGCAGTCACTGTACAATGAAAATAAGCGCTGACAAATTAGCTTTTTCAAAAGCGCTCACCTACGTATGACAGTGTAATACCTTCTAAATAACAGTCACAAAATAATACACCGATACATGGAGCAAATATAAAGAAGAATCATTGCTGCTAAAAAAAAACAACCCTCAAGCCACGCCCCTATCAATGAAATCCCACATTTTTAGTGAGGCCCCACCCATTTTGTTGAATGAGACTCAGAAGTGTCTCTAAACAGTCTAAAATACATAAATGTGGTGTTAAGCATTGTAAGCCAGTATTGTGAAACAACTGGCAAATGTGCTCCAATATGTTCAGCTCTTGTTTGTCCATTATTTGTGTAAAATAAAATGAAACCGGTTTTGAACAAAAAAAAAAATAATTAAAATCTTAAAATGTAATCTATGTTAAGAACTGAACTAGGAAAATATGGACAGGTATGGACAGAGCCGTCTTAACAGCATTATGGGCCCCCGGGCATAGCACTGCAGTAGGCCCTGCCCAAATGCATAATATCACACTAGGCCCTGCCTCTAGCCACCTCCAAGCACACCCATATTATCACGTAACTTATGTCTGGACGCTAACAGCCTACAGTCTACAAGACTGTCTGGCAGGGCAGGGAGCCTTTGGCTCCCTTCTCCACCATGTTTTTTAATCGTTTGTACGTCCTAAAAACAAACAGTTAAATAAGCAAAGCCAACCAAGGGATCCAGGGTATGCGTCATGTATTCCTGGGACATACATAGACCACCTGGGGCCCCTATACTTGTGGGGCCCCCGGGCAACTGCCTAGTGTGCCCAATGGAAAAGATGGCCCTGGGTATGGAACATTTCCCAAAGGTTGGGGACAATTTGCTGCACATGTTATATTGCAGTTGGTGTTAGCACATCCTACCTGTACAGAGGTTTCATCTCCAGAAGCTAAAGGAAGTGACAGGACAGTAAACACTTCATCCTTATGACTTGTGTGTCCACACTCCAAACAAGATGTGTTTTGCCTGATAACACCCTGTAATAAGCGAGTAATCAGAGATTCTGGTGCATTATTTCCTATACTGCTGCTGCTTCCAGCATTGTCCGATGGACTTTTCCTCATGTTCTGTACAGAAAGAAATACGTAGATTAGTTTAACCTTATTTCAATTTATTTATTTTTTTTATTATTGGGGCCGAGCTATATGCTTAAAATATTCTGGCATAGTAGGCTGTGTTGCTATAATGATCGGTCCTTGAAAAGATTCCCATAATAACCAGCATCAGCAATATTCTTGTTTGTGAAATAATAAGGTTTTATGCTTAGAAAAAACTTCCAACAGATGTGACTGGAAAATCAATAGTAAGTGAATTTAAAGGGGTGTTCCCACCTCAGAAAATGTATGGCAGTCTGATCGGATATTTCATAGATGTCTGACAGGTGCGCGTCTCACCTCTGGGGCTGCACGTATCTTGAGTGCAGAATGGAGGAAAAGTCACGCTTGTATGACGCTCGCCATTAATTTCAACAGGAGTTCAGAGTACAGCCAAACACCGCCCAGCTTATAGATCCCATAGAACAGAATGTACTGCACAGGCACAGCTTCCTCTCTGTCCTGCACAGAAACTGTTGGCCCATTCTTGAGATAGATTTGGGTGCCAAAAGGTGCCTATCAGATATTTATGGCATACCCTATCTTTATGCCACAAATGTCTGAAACGAGAACACCCCTTTAAAAATACACAGGTAATATAATAATATAGATGAGATCAGACCAGGTGGTATTTCTCTAAGGTAAATTTTGTATGTTACTATATTATGATTATTTCTTTTTTTTCTATTTCTTGCATCTCCACATTCTGCACTAATAGTCCACAGCTTTTCTGCTACCTCCATTATTCATATTCCTCTCCTAGAAGAGTGAAGAAATCAGGCGAGAGATGGTAAGCTTTCGAGAGTACTAGCTCTCTTCTTCAGACATGGTGTATAATTGCTGGGCCCCATCGTAGCTGGTATTACTTTTCTCCTAATAGTTACACTTTTGCATTTAATTAGTAAAATGTAAACTATAATGACAGGCTCTATGTGTAGAAACCGCATCTGCTGTGGTTTTGGAGGCAGAAAAGAGAGGATGGACCCATATGTAGGTTATCCGTTTCCACATGGATCATACTATATGATGATCCCTTCCTAGTAGAATGTAAAAAGTCAAGTGAGGGAGGTCTCGTATTTTGTCTGCTACATTCAGGCTTGGACTGGCCCATACGGGAATAGGAAAACCCCCCTGCGCTTGGTATGACCTTGGGACTGTTCTTCAGGGCGAGAGACGGAAAGCAAAAATGATGAGCAGTGTTTGCAGTCATCTACAGTAGCTGTAGGATGAGCCCCAAGAATCAACTCTACTGGGGGACCCTAGACACTCCAGATCAACACTGGCTTCATTTAACATGCAGATATTAACTGAAACAAAAAATGCAGCTTGCCTTATTCATTGCATCTTTATTTTTTGCATTGGGATGCATTGAGAAGAACCGGTAACAAAAACATGTAACAACCTTCTGGCTCTTTTTCTTTTTTTGGAGATGGGGTTTTACATGTAGCGTTGGGTGGCACCATAGATCTCCATACGACCATTTCTTAGACTGTTTCTATTGAATTCTTGGTTCCTGCCCGGTAGCTATATCTCTGATAAGTATGGTTCATTTTACTTACGTTTGTTAGATCATCATGCAAAGCATCGAGGGTGTAAATCAGTAACTCCTGAGCATCCTGCTGAGCGCGCTTTCCAAAAAGTGGATGGACTTCACACATGACAGACAAGAACTCTTGTGGTGATACATAGTGGTCTTTCCCAAACCACATATCTGCCATTAGTCTAGCAAATGCATTCGCTAGATCTCTTTTCTCTCTGTGAAAGAGCCATAAACATAAGTGTAAAGCTTTTGGAATTGTCAGCTAAAA
Source organism: Phyllomedusa bahiana (assembly GCA_025379985.1). Classification (NCBI taxonomy): domain Eukaryota; kingdom Metazoa; phylum Chordata; class Amphibia; order Anura; family Hylidae; genus Phyllomedusa; species Phyllomedusa bahiana. Next base: position 132,680 of record JAODAL010004850.1, read on the forward strand.
TTTCTTAAATGTCTTTTAAGGAGAGAAAAAATTATATCATTGGTTTGTTATGACCAGTTTACAGTTTGCTTTCTCCTGATTATGCCTCTGGGGCCGGTTTTACAAGTTTTACACATTTTCACACTTATAGCTTGAAATCCTGCACTGACTGTAGATCTAATGTCCTTAATTTAAAATGTCCAGGGTAACAAACAATTAAAGCATATCTTTTATTCCTGACACATTAACTTTATATTTTAGGAGGGAACCCGAAACATTATTTGTAAATGTAAACAGTATCACAGAGAATATCCCGACTTCCCCATGCATTCAGTGCCACAGATGCTTATCTCTTTATAGATGACACCTTGGGACTTCCAGTTCCTGTAACTGGTGATCTTATACAGTTTTTTTGGTCACTGAACTAGAGAGAAAATTTCACGGCTGTAGGAAGTTCCATGCTACACACCCACTGTACCTGAAATACCTATTGACTTTACAGTCCAACCATGTACCTCTCCTGGGGACCAGAGTAAAACCATGTAAAACCCTTTCTCTAAGAAACCAAATCCTCAAAAATGTAGTAAGGAGATAGGAGGCTATCCAGTCCCTAATGTCACTGTCCATTCCTTGTGTTTGGTAATACTCTTTCATGTGGCATTAAACTCCATTGTTCTATGTGGTCACCAAGATAGTCTGATATCCTCCGTTTTAGAGACCAGCAAGTCTTCCCTCCTACTTGATAGGATATGTCTTTATACTGATCTCAAAATGTGATCTCGATGTTCTCTGTCCTGGAGACAATGTCTTGGCTCTATGTCTTGCCTCAAGAACTTCCTCCCAGTGGAGAAGTTACGACAGTGTCTCGAATATTGTCCTTATGGGAATCCCCTTTTCCTGCATATGTAGAGGAAAACTGGAAGTAATTGAGTGGGAATTTGAGAAGCTTAGGGAGAAACTCATTGTGGGTGAGTATTGACAACCTCTGGTGGCAAGAAAATGCTAAGAGGCCTTCGGCCAAAGTCTTGTTATATCTAGAGGACTTCTACATCAATGCCTGCTGACCAGACGTTCCCATCCAAATTTTTCCAGAGATGGTCTAAACACGCTATACACATAGACCCCTACACTCCCGGAATTTTTCTCTGCCTCTTGCTTACACCACAGTGGACACTGGCACTTTTAACTATGCTGTGTTATCTGGCAGTAGATACAGTAATATTTGTATTCTTACAGATGTGTCTGGACTTCCTACTTGTGTTGTATGTTAAATATGTGCCGGTTTTTTGAACCCCCCCTTATTTTGCTTTTTCTCTTCTTGCTCCTGTATAGGAGACGGTGTCTGGTTTGTCATATGCCTATTAAATATATTGCCTTTGTTCTGGGCAGGATGATTTTACCTTGGCTTACAATATCATCCTTATTACCAGAGGCGGGACAACAGGTAGGCAGAGGTAGGCGATCGCTGTGATTTAAAGTTGTCTATACACGCATGTAGTGATATTGTCTGTCATTAAAGCGGAGCCCTCTTTATCGGGGCGATTATCCACTGGCAGGATAGTGCCAGTATGCTGTATCATCTGTATGTAGTGGTAGTATATAGGGGTTTGACTGATTTATATTAAATAAGACTAGTAAGAAGTTTTGTTTTAACAGGGATTATTATTTGCAGTGATATATTGGTATAAATCCTCTGTTCATATAGAATTTGTAGTATTTCGCCTACCTCTGCCTATCCCTAAGGGGCGCAGGCAGGGCCCCGAACCTCGCCGGGCTCCAGGCCGCTGCCATGGGCCTGAAGCGCTGGCGGTCTCTTTGACCGCTTCTGCGGAGCAGAGAGCGAGCGCTCCCTGCTCCGCAGAGAGTGTCGGACCTGCTCACCGGAGGATCGCTGGATCCTCCGGTAAGCCGCAGGGCCGACACAGCGGGACCGCCGGGTCCTCATAGCGCTGAGGACCCGCCGCGGCCCGTGCGGCTCAGCTGGCAGCGTCGCGATGACGTGATGGCATCGCGACGCTGCCTCTCCTCAGGCGCACAGCCCGTCATAGGCCGTGCGCCCGAGGAGCTGCCGGAGGAGCGCGCGGGCGGAAAAGAAGAGGAGCGCGCAGCCGGGAAGCAGGTAAGGTGAGTATAAATGTTATTTTTGCCTGCCTGTGGCCCCCATACGCCTGCCTGTGGTCCCTATACGCCTGCCTGTGGTCCCATATGCCTGCCTGTGGTCCCATACGCCTGCCTGTGTCCCCATATACGCCTGCCTGTGGCCCCATACGCCTGCCTGTGGCCCCAATATGCCTGCCTGAGGCCCATACGCTGCCTGTGGCCCCTATATGCCTGCCTGTGGCCCCTATACCCCTGCCTGTGGCCCCTATATGCCTGCCTGAGCCCCTATACGCCGGCCTGTGGCCCCCATACACCTGAGCCCCTATACGGCTGCTTGAGCCCCTATATGCCTGCCTGAGCCCCCATATGCCTGCCTGTGCCCCCTTAGCTATAGACCTGCCTGAGCCCAGATAGCTATATACCTGCCTGTGTGCCCCTATATACCTGTCTGAGCCCCTATAGCTATATAACCTGCCTGAGTGCCCCTATATACCTGCCTGAGAGTGCCCCTATATCAATATACCTGCCTGAGAGTGACCCTATATCTATATACCTGCCTGAGTGCCCCTATATCTATATACCTGCCTGAGAGTGCCCCTATCTATATACCTGCCTGAGAGTGACCCTATATCTATATACCTGCCTGAGAGTGACCATATATATATACCTGCCTGAGTGCCCCTATATTTATATACCTACCTGTCTAAGGAGACAATATACATATACCTGCCTGACTGAGAGGGCATATCTATATACCTGTCTAACTGAGGGGACTTATATACCTACAATTAAGGAGTTACTGAAAATGTGAGGATTCTAAGATATTTGTGTCCCAATCTGCAGGGACGAGTATTGGTCGGGAGCAATCAGCATGAAGGTGTGAAACGGATGGAGAAGAAAAGGGAAAGTGAACGACGCTGATCAGAAAAGACGTCTCCTGTGAGTCACTAAATGTAACTGCAGTGTAATCACTTATATGTCTGCAGAGCATCTACATACAACTAGTATCTACCACTATATGGTCACTGTATGGCGGTGGTATATGTAATCAGAGGCTGTGTACAAGTGATGGTCACATTTGGGGGTCGCGTTTGGTCAGGGTCTGGCAGGATTATTTGATTCTTAAGTAGTAATAGTTTAGGGTCTTGGTTTTGTAGGAGATTTTTTAGTAACAATCATTTGTCTGGTAGATTTGCTCCATGTATCGGTGGATTATTCGTGACTGTTATTTAGGGGTATTACACTGTCATATGGAGGGGAGCGATTTTGAAAAAGCAAATTTGTCAGGGCTGATTTTCATTGTGCTGAGGTGATGGACTGCTGAGGTGATGGACTGGAGCTATGTGAAATATGCAGAAAATTAGTGACAGGACCTGGCGCAGGGGTGAGAGGAATTAGTGCGGGGGGGGGGGGGGGGGCATTTTTTGGGGAGTGAAGGGGGGGGGGGGGAGGTGCCATTGGCTATACTTGCCTAGGGCACCAAAATGCCTTGTCCCGGCCCTGCTTATTACACATACAGCTTTTAACTACAGTGGTGTATTGGTATAGCATTTACATGTAAAACTTGCATGTATACATTGTTCTTAATGTGACCTGCATTATCAACCTGAGGAAATACAGCTGGCAAAATCATCCTAGCACCTGTGGGTAGCACGGCTGGTTGTCCAAGCTGCTCCCAGCTATCACTGTTGCAGTGAACATACGGAAAATAAGTTATTTACCTTTCTGATTGGAAATGATACACTGTACTAAGTGATTGTTACATATATTTATCATGATACATTGTACTGAAGAAGTGTTTTTAAGCATTTTTGTACTATACACGAATTTGAGAAATAAAATATGAAGAAAATAATATAATTTTTATGGCTCTATATATGATATTGGCATGGACAAAGTCAGCCTTCTTACACATACATTGGGTGCAGCTTATTTCTATTTTGTTAATACACAAAGCAGTTACTTATTTACCTTCTTGGGCTATTAATCAGGATCACTAGGCTATATTTGGATATGTTATGGCCTGTGTGGTACGGGCATGCATACACCAAACCCTTTGATTTACTTAAAGCATGGATATTAAAATTATGCACTTCTGGTATCTAAAATAAATTCTTTGTCCCCATTCTTGTTACTATTAAGAAGTACATGTATATAACATATATAGCTTTGACCAGTGACATATGCACACTGAAGTTCTCTTTTTGATATGTCCAACAGTATCATTAATGGATGTGGCTATACAGTGTTTTTGTTTTGAATGCATAAATATTTCTGTCGAACTCATCCATTAAAGGGGTTTTGTCACGATCTAATGTTCATGTGGGATCCTCCAAAATGGGTATTTAATCACTTTTCTAAAATTATGTGATTAAAAAAAAGTGTAGCCTGTGAGAGCTGCAGCCTGGCTTAGTCAGCCTTAGTTTCCTGACTGTTTACATTAACTAGGACCAGGAGCTGATCTGGTCAGGCTTGCATTGTTTGCACTTCTTATCTGATGGCAGGGCACATGACTGAGCTGTGAAGGAAGGGGGAAAACAAAGCCTGTGTCTGCTGTATACAGAATCTGCTGGTTGTAATGTAATTATCTGAGTAAACATGCAGACACTCCCTGCTCAACCCTCCTCCCTCTCCCTCTGCAGCAGTTCATGAAAGCTGCCTGCTTGGATCTTATCTTAGCTGAGCAGATAAGAGGGAGAACACAAAACCTGTATAGCTTGTGCACAATAAAGTTATCCTCTGTGGTTTAGCCAAACATGTTTGCTCAACTACAGAGACTGAATATCAGCCTCGGGAGCGTGCATGGGAGGTGGTGCGATGACATCATGGAGGAGGCACTTGTTTTTTTGAAACACACAAAAACACAACGCCCCTTTTTTCAAGGCTCAAGCCTCAGAGCCGTCTTAACAGAATTATGGGCTCCTGGGCATAGCACTCAGTGGGCCCTGCCCACATACATGACATGACACTTGGCCATGTCTTGAGCCTCGCCAAGCACACTCATATTATCACGCCACTTATGTCTGGACACTGGCAGCCTGCAGCCTACAAGACTATTTGACAGGACAGGGAGGCTTTGGCTCCCTTCTCCAACATGGTTTTTAACTGTTTGCACATCCTAAAAACACACAGTTAAATAAGCAAAGCAAACCAAGGGATCCAGGGTATGTTTTTTGTATTACTAGGACATACATACACCACTTTGGCCCCTATACTTGTGGGGCCCCCGGGCAACTGCCTAGTGTGCCCAATGGAAAGATGGCCCTGTTCAGCCTGCTAGGTGAGGAAATCACTTCTTGGTAAAACCCCTTTAACTTTTTAGTCTATTGAAAGTTTCCAACAGTGTCCATATCTACAGCTTGTAGCAGTTTAATTTTTGTGTTGTTTACTAGTGCCGCTATGATTCAACCTCTATGCCCACTCATGTGTCTCAACATGGAGCGTAATTTGACAGTAGGGCCTGTTGCTCTATGTACATATCAGAGCGGGGGTGGCAGTACTCAGACTTTATAAGTTCAGCATTGAGACCGTTGCTTTGAACAACCCATTCTATATCATGTAAATAATGTTTTATATGACTTTGGCAGTGCCGTATGTTACCTTCCATAACTAGCCTTATCTGACCGGGCTGGTGGCACCTTTTTCTGCCATGCCCTCCGAGGAGTCAAATTAACTTAAGACAAAATACGTAGGAAGCATATGATAGATAGAGGAAGGAGACTTAGCTCTGTGATATATAGAGTTATATGATAGAGGAAGGAGACTTAGCTCTGTGATATATAGAGTTATATGATAGAGGAAGGAGACTTAGCTCTGTGATATATAGAGTTATATGATAGAGGGAGAGAAGGGAGAGAAGCTGAGCCCTGTGATATATAGGGTTATATGATAGAGGAGAGCAGCTGAGCTCTGTGAGATATTGGGTTATATGATAGAGGAGAGGAGCTGAGCTCTGTGATATATATTATAGTTATATGACAGAGGAGGAAAAGCTGAGCTCTGTGATATATAGGGTTATATGATAGAGGAGAAAAGCTGGGCTCTGTGATATATAGGGTTATATGATAGAGGAGAGAAGCTGGACTCTGTAATATATAGGGTTATATGATAGAGGAGAGAAGCTGAGCTCTGTGTTATATAGGATTATATGATAGAGGAGAGAAGGTGAGATCTGTGATATATAGGGTTATATGATAGAGGAGAGAAGCTGAGCTCTGTGATATATAGGGTTATATGATAGAGGAGAGAAGCTGAGTTCTGTGATATATAGGGTTAATGATAGAGGAGAGAAGCTGAGCTCTGTTATATATAGGGTTATATGATAGAGAAGCTGAGGTCTGGGATATATAGGGTTATATGATAGAGGGAGAGAAGCTGAGCTCTGTGATATATAGGGTTATATGATCGAGGAAAAGAGATGAGCTCTGTGATATATAGGTTTATATGATAGAGGAGAAGAGCTGAGCTCTGTGATATATGGGATTATATGTTCCAAAGTAGGATTTCTAAATAAAAAGCAGAGAAGAAAACAAAATAGAAAATAAAGGTACTGTTTACCCCGCCAACATACTGTGATTGACCGTTGGCTCTGTACACACACTGATGCAGGGAAAGCTGTCAGTCACTATATGTGGGCCAGGTAAGCAGGACTTCCTATGTCTCATAAGCAGTTTTATCAATTTTTCTCTGAGTTTTACTCCAATATCCTGCTCCAAATCATATAACCCTATATATCATAGAGCTCAACCTACCTCCCTTTATCATATCCTCTTCTTTGATAGGGCAGCATAAACTACCTTAAAGGTTCACTTTAATTTTACTTGAGCCTTGTCAATTCCTGGTATTGCCGCTGTATTACAAATGATAAAATGTTAAGGACTTATACAGACTGAATTTACAAATGGCAGATATCCATGGACTTTACCTATTAATAAACTTTTCAAACTGCCAGGAGAAGAAATATTCTACAAGTGGTGTGGTGCAGCTCAGGCATTGTATCACGGCGTTCAAATAACACGTATTTCCTAGATTTCGCAGGCCAGTCATTCCTTTCTCTTTTCTTTGCATGCCGGGACCATTTTGGTGAGAGATCCCACTACATGAAGCAATTGCTCCAGCTTCACTGTGGTAAAAAGACAAAAAAAAACAAGTTTCATTTCATTGTTTTCTTCAAAGCATAGTATTTGGGGTTTTTACTTTGTGATTATGGTGCAACAGAGACTGGCACTACTACTTCATTAAATTATGTACAGCAGAACCACCTTCCCCTCTCTTGGTTTGGGAGAATTGCTTCTATTAAAATGACAATTCTTCCCAAATTACTTTCTTATTTTGAGACCCTCCCGATCCCGGTCGCTATGGCCGATCTTACATCTATTCAAGCATCTATTTTTCAATATATCTGAGCCCATAAACGCCATAGGATTGCGAAGAGTATCTTACTGGCCAGCAAGTGGAGTGGGGGTTTAGCAGTTCCAGACCTCATTAAGTACTATTGGGCCACTCAATTGAGAAGAATCCCAGCATGGTCCTCCCTATTGGTTTATGCTAGATGGGTAGAAATTGAAAAATTATGGATTGCCCCTATTCACCCGAACTCGTTACTGTGGGGTTCAACTTTTTGTGAGGTTGAGACACCCCTTTTGGGACCAATGGCTTTACTGAAAGACAAATGGAAGAAATGTTTCCATAAATTTTCCTTGAGCTCAGAGCAGTCTCTTATGACCTCATTTCTTTTTCAGCCCCTCCTGCCTGGCAGTTTGGTTGGCCTGAATATGAGACCATGGTTTGACAGGAGACTGTTCCGTGTGGCAGATATTACAGATGGCGTCACTAAGAAACTACTCTCCTTTGAAGCCTTAAAAGATAAATTTGCCTTACCTGATACCAGTTTTTATTCCTACTTGCAAATAATTCACTTTATTAGACACACTTTAAAAATTAGAGTGGCTGCTAATCCAACTAGTTTTGAGAGGATCTGCCGGTCAACTACTTCTACTAAGGGTCTTATATCAGATATTTATGGTTTACTTGTTGATCCGGACCCCGAGTCTCGCCCCCAACACAAATATATGTCCCAATGGGATTCTTATTTAGGTGAATCTATATCACTTTCAGAATGTTGTCTTGAAAGTATGCCCATAAGATTTCAATATATGTCACCACTAAGGAGAATCAGTATAAGATCCTCTACTTTTGGTACCACATACCTTCCTTTCTCCACAAAATGAATCCTGCCATCCCAGATATATGTTGGAGATGCCAGCAAAGAGGGGCCACACAATTTCATATTTATTGGGACTGCAGTTTGATATACCCCTTTTGGCGTGAAGTAAGGGATTTAATTAGAGATATTACTGGGGTGAGGCTTTTTCTTCATCCTTGTAACGATCTGCAGTAGTGGATCCGCTGAACCACCGCAAGCGATGGTGGAAGCCCACACCAGGGAGCGGAATCTAAGTAGGTCCCGGTATTCACCAGAGCGCGCCTCAAATCGGGATGGACTTGCTGGGGGCGGGAGTCTCAGGTCGTTCCACGGGGGAAATTGCTTGCGGTGGGGGAAAAGGGTAGGCGGGTACGATTCGTCAGGGGGGGGTCGTGTGGGGGCAGGCAGGAAGGTCAGGGCAGGTGGCGAGATTGTGGTAAAAAAAGTAGGAAAGGGGTTCGGTACCGGTAATAAAGGGCAAGGCTATGCTTTCTCAGTAGGCAAGGGAAAAAAGACCCGGCAAGGCTGCTAGGAAGGGAGGTTTAAATTTTGGGGGCAGGCCGCAATAGCCAATTACGGTCCCTGGCCCTTTTTAAAATCTAACCTCCCGGCGCCCACGTGCCCCCTCCCTAGGGGACAGAGACGGACGGGGCAGGAGCGGGCTGGGTAGTGGTTTTTGGGGAGGGGCAAGGGACGAGGGACCACGCCCGAGTGGGGATGGGGGCCCCCTCGGAAATGGGGGGGGGGCACGGAGGCGCCCGCGACCCGGGACGGGATTGCGGGGGCTCCGTGACAGTCCCCCCCCCCCCTCTTTTGGATTGGAGGAATTTTGGATGACACTGGGCCCAAAATGTTTCCTCGGTTTCCCCGAACCCCCTTCCAGTAACGGAAAATATCGTTCCTTGTCCCCCTTACCCAAGTTTTTTGAAAACGAAAAATTAGAGGCATCCCCCACGACGAAGGGGGAACTCCCTTTCTGAAAAAAAAAACGATTCAGGACCGGGGGTTTTTTATTTGCGAGCATGAAAGGAGTTCGGGGTGCGCGGGGTGGGTGGGAGCCGGAGTTTTAGGCCACGGGTTTTGCCTTGGGGACCAAAAAGACCTAAAAAGGGGGGGCCCCAGTTTGTGGTTTTTTTTTGGGATTTTGAGGCGGCTTTTTTCCCGAAGGGCCACACCTTGTCACCGGGGAGAAGACGGAGGCGGGTTTATTTTTATCTGCTTGTCCCTTCATGCGCCAAAAGGGCACGGAGCGAGATTGGCGGGTCAGGGACCAGTGGTCCTTGTCTGGCCAGGTGTCAGCAGCGGGAAACCTCAAACGAGGATGCCAGCGGGGAGAGTTGGGCGGGGATGAGACTACACATGTAGAGGGAAGAGGACCCGCAGACTCCGACTAGGGAATTTTTGAAAATTCCCCCCCAGGGAAGTGGTTCCCCCAGTCATCTTCCCAAGCCGATACGAAATGGCAAAAGGAAAACCCCCCGAACCTGGTTTGACTCTCTCCAGGGCCTTCTTTTGGGGGGTGGTTTAAGCTGAGGGAAATTTCAAGTTTTCCCTGGAGTTGAGAACAAAGGGCTCACCAAAATTTGGAAACGAATGAACCCCCGATTGAGACGATCTGCAGGGAAGTCGTGATCCGAAAAATGTGGCAAACAAATAGTCAGCCAAGCGAGGGGCAGACGGCGGGCCTGGCAAAGGGAAAAAATGCGCATTTTGGAAAAACCGATCTGGACCCCCAGCAATGGTGTTGCCAGCCGAAGGAGGAAGATGGGGTTCAAAGCCCATTGTTGTGAGACCAGGTTTGGTGGGAAAGGGGTAGTGGAGTCTAGGCTGTGGTTTTTTGTGAGGTGTTCTTTTTGCGGGCACAGGGGGTAAGGACTCAACGTGTCCCTACTTTTTAACGAGGTCTGGCCCCAATGGAACCGGATAAGGGGGAATGTTTTTCAAGCGGGGTTTGCCCGGCCACCAAAGAGCAATGTCCCCATTTCGGGGATATGTCTGGGGAGGAAGGGGCTTAGTATGTCTTCCCGGGGAAAACCCCCCCGGAGGTAAAACCCGGAGTGCAGAGATAAGAGGTAGACGTTCGGGGGGGAATTATGTGCTCAGGAGTAATTTCTTCACAAACCATCGGGGCAGAGAGAGACTGCTTTTTCACATCTTTTCTGGGGCCCGGAAATGGTCGGAAAAGTGAACCGGGGAAAAAAGCCCCACCTGATGCCGTGGGAAAGTTGCTGACCCGTCTGGAGATCTGGAGGTTTTGTGTCCGAGAGATACGATGGGATGGGGGGCCTTCCAGCAGATAACGCATTCTTCCAAAGCCGTTTGATGGCTAATAGTCCCGGTCCCCAATAGTGTGTTCCTTCCCCCAGGGGAGAAGTCTTGGAAAAGAAGCCTCACGTGACCGTCTTGCCCCTGGGTCCTTTTTTCGTGGAAAATGCTCCACCCCATTTATGAGGCATCAATTCCCGCGGAAGGGTTTCGCGGGGTCCGGCCCCGACAGAACAGATGAGTGGCAAAAGGCAGCCGAGCTTTGAGAATGCCTCCTCGGTTCGGAGGGAAATACGAGGGGTTGCATGTTTTTTCATGGAGGCCCCTATAGGAGCCATGCGTGGAGAAGTGTGGGAAAGAATTGGCGGGTAATGTTGAGAACCCAGGAAAGCGTTTTGGGTCGCAGGCTGACTGGGCATGGCACTGAACCGGCCCACGTTTTGCTGGACTGTAAACCCAGATCGAGATGATGTATCCAGAAATGGAAAGGGTGGCTTGATGGAAAGGCCTTCCCAGTTTGGGATACAGGGGGTTAGCCGGAGACGCCCCCAATCCCGACGGCGGGCCCCGCGGGGGTTTCGAGATCAGGAGAGTAGTACCAGCCCAAAAATATCACATTTTTTAGATCTTCACTTCAACTCATTAATTAAGTTAAAAAGTCAGGGTTTTTTATTGTCCCGTATTTTTAAAGGTGCGAGGGTTAACCCCTGCTCTTTTGAAAATTAAAAGCATTTTTTTTTTAAATCATTTTTTTTTGGGTTTTTTATACTCCAGTGCGCCGGGTCCGCCCTTTTTCATTTTTTTCGTATCTATTTGGCGTTCATTGGAAACCCCCCCAATCCCCCAGAAACCCGCGGCTGCCGTGTTAAGGGCTACGGCATCCAAAAGCCCCGCAAGGTTGAGGTTGTGCCTCTATATACGAGCGCAACCTCGAAGGTAAGACATTTACCTATTTTTCCCTTTATCTCTTCTTTAACCCCTTTACTATTGTGCGCCCCCCTTTTTGTTTTTTTTTTTATACCAAAATGTGTCCAGTTAGACCAACAAGGTGTGAAAAATCTTGAAAATGTCTTTACGAGTCTTGGAAGATGGGGTGCTTCCGACCCCGAATGGCAGACCAGGTATCAGGTGCCCCTCCGGGGTTTGAAAGCCGTCTTCCATTCATCGCCCTTTTCGGATAGAACCCCAAAATTTTTGGCCCCCCCCGATCCCTTGGTAAAGACTTAGTCCTCGAAGGGGTCAAAGTTTTGTGTCAACAGCAGCGGATATCTATTCTTCACCGTGATCTTGATCAGACCCCGATAATCAATGCAGGGCCATAAGGAACCGTCCTCTCGCGGGAGAGGAGGATTTCCGAATGAACCCCTTTTGTTGATTTTCCCAAATATATTCGGACATGGCCTGCGTTCCCGGAAAAGGGGGCAAGGGGGGTAGACTCGACCTCGTGGGGGGACTGGGTACCTGGCATCGATCATAGGCAGTCTTTGGGGCGATGTGGTGGGAGGATCTCTGTTCTTTTTCCGAGAAACATCGGTGAACTCCAAATATTCAGCTGGGAGCAGGGGAAGGCTCGCGGAGGGTCGGCGAGGAGGGAAAAACACCGGGCGAGGTGCCCCCGAAACGATCAAGCAAATTTGGACCCCGGGTTACTTCACCCGTGTCCCGTCCACCGTAGGAGTGGGCCGTAGCCATGAAAGCCCCGGGGGACCCCCGAAGAGGAGCGAGGGATTGGTAGAAAGGGGATTTTTTTTTTTGTAGGGCCCCCACTGGAGGGCAGTGGTTTTGGGGATAAATTGTATGGTGTCGTAAGGCTCCCCGCTGACCGAGGAAATCACCCGCGGGGTTTTCCGGCGGACACCGGGGAGATTTCTGCATACTAGAGCCAGTGGATAAAATTCCCGGCTGAGTCTGATCCCGGAATGCCGAGATTGAAACGGAGAGGCCGCATCAGTCAGACCTGTACCGGCATATCAGGCGTGGAGGGGGATTTGCACTAGGGGTGCCCCTCCCACAGAACCTAGGTGCGGGATTTTTCCCCCTGCTTGGGACGTTTGGGGCTTCCCCGGGAATGCTCGGGCTGCCCAGTGGGGGACGGTTTTTTTGCCGACGTGGGCCAACTCCTGCTTTAGTGAGGTGGGGCCCCCGGGCAAATTGCATGGGTCCCCAGGGGTGTTGGGACTGTGCACAGGGGCCTCTGGAACACCGGTTTTGCCAGGCATGGAAACCCGGGAAGGGGAGCCAACTCACGCTGTTGCCGAAGTTTTCTTTCCCCCTTTGGTGAAGAAAACCTCGATCGGGGGTGGCCCAAAAGGTCAAGTCGCGAGGGAGATGGGATGTCTTGGCGGCCAAAATCCTTGACTGACTTTAGAGCCCCTTTTAAAGGTGGCGCACAAAGCGGGCCTGTTCCAAGAAAGTTCTGAGGTAAGGTGCGGAATTTGCCCACGTAGTCTCCTTGGAAACTCCCCCTGGGTAAGTTTAGGGGGCTGTTTCCCGGAGAGGATGCCGTGCTGGTTTCCCCAAAAAACGTTGGGAATTCCTGAGAAAAGAATTCAGGCAGCGTTAGGATGTTCCCGTCCCACAGAGGTTTTGGGGGGGGCCCTGCCAGGGCCTTCCCGAAGGAGGGGACTAACCAGGAATGCCCTTTTGCATTGGGGAAGGAACTGATCAGCCATCAGTCCCCGTGCATGTACATTGGCGATGAACCCCTGCATGAGTTTCGGGTCCCCGTCGATCTTGGACAGGAGCGACAGTCGGAGCTTGGTGCCCCCGGGGCCAGAGGAACCGCCGAAGCTGGAACAACCATGGGAGATGGTGAAGGTTGCTGCTGGGCGGTGACGAGTTGCTACATCATGGTGGACAACTTGTTCAGTTGCTGCCCCTGTTGGCCCAGTTGCCGTGATTGCCTGGGCAACAAACGTCGTTAGGTCCGCCACTGGGCTATGGCACTTGCGGGATCCATGGCGGATTTCTGTATTGGTCAGCGAATGGATCCGTGAAAACCCCCGCAAGCGTGGTGGAGCCCACACCAGGGAGGGAATCTAAGTAGGTCCCGGCATTCACCAGAGCACGCCACAAAGCGGGGGTGGACTTGCTGCGGCGGGAGTCTACCAGGTCGCTTCCTGGTGGAACTTTTGCTTGGAGGGTGGCGGCCAAGCGTAGGCGAGGTACAGATTCATCAGGCAGGCTCGTAGTCGGGGGCAGGCAGGAAGGTCAGGGCAGGTGGCAGAGATTCGTGGTCAATAAACGTAGGCAAGAGGGTTCGGTACACGGTAATCAAGGCAAGGCTACAGGAATGCTTTCTCAATAGGCAAGGGCACCAAAGATCCGGCAAGGCTGCTAGGAAGAGGCAGGCTTAAATAGGGGCAATGCCTGGCAATAGCCAATTACCGGTGCACTGGCCCTTTAAATCTAACACTGCCGGCGTGCGCCCGCCCTAGGGAGCGGGCACGCGCGTGCACGCGCATGCCGAGGGACAGAGACGGAAAGTGAAGGAGCGTGGCTGGGTAAGTGGAATTGGGCACTGGCAGGGGATCAAGCGTACCCATGACCCGACGTGCGGGACGGGGCGCCGCTCGGCATCGGGGCACGGATGCGCCTGCGACCCAGGACGAGGGTTGCAGGGGCATCCGTGACAATCCTAAGGTGTTTCTGCTGAATCTTTTTACTCAGAGTTTGGGTTCTAAAGCTCGACAATTATTGCTGCATATCCTTACAGCAGCCAGGTGTTTGGTGGCTAGTCACTCGAAAAGGACAACCCCCCCAGATAGAATGGATGTGGTACACCGGTTGAAGGAAGTAAGGCGGATGGAGTATCTTATGGCCTTACTAAACGATAGGTTAGATATTGTCACTGAAGTATGGTCTCCGTGGGATAGATATCTCATAGAGAATGGACCCCTGTGACTTTATCACTTTATTCTTTTGTGATTTTCTAGAGCAACAAATGTCTTGTCCCCTCCCTTTTGTCTCTGTCCATGTCTGTGTTGTATAGTTGCTGTTGGTTATTCAGTTCAAAATTCTTTTCTTATTTTCCTCAGGAACAGTGAAAGTGTACTATTGTTTTGAGGATTATTTACTATGTACAAAGTAGATGTACACTTTTGCCATTTGTGTATATTGTGTTTATGTATATTTGAAAATCTTTTTATAAAAATACAGTTATTCAAAAAAAAAAATGTATGTACAGCAAAACCTGTATTAGGACATGGTTCATATCATGTTTTGCTCTTTGAGATCAAGTTTAAAAAAAACAGAAAAAACACCGATTTGGTTCAAAAGACTTTTTGCCTTTTCTTCATACCAATTCAAACATATACAATGGAAATATATAGCCATATGTTATTGACACTTGCTGTTGGCTTCTGCCAAATACATGGCAAAATAATATGCTTTTGGTGTAGATTTTTCATCATATAAACTAGTATTGCACATTGATTATTCCAAATAGAAATCAAATTTACAGATAAGGGACAAGTGATCTGGACATTTGGTTAAACCATTTTACACACAAGATTCGGCCCCCCTCATCTAGGCAATAATCATTAACTAGATAACACATTACTTAATTAGCTTTGTAGAAGAATCTTCAAAATACCCGAAAACATATATATATTCACAGAACTTACGAATCACTACATGATGCATTTTGGTCTTCATTTTTTATCCCTTTTCATTAATGTTTTTTTTTGGAAAAAGTTGTGGCCCCCCCTATAACTTTTCCAAAGGGTTTTTGGTTTTTGTTTATTTTTTTTCAAAATCATGAAAAGGGAAAATCTAGAATCAGGGATTAATTTACAATTTCATTATAGTGAGGAAAAAAATCTGAATTTTTAGGTTGTCTGTTTTTTGTTAGGAAACACACGGGGCTTTAGTGATTTTATGTTAACTGCACTTTTTGTACAAAATTTAAAAAAAAACCCCTAAAGAATTTTGTTGCCATTTAAAACAAATGTATTGAAAGTGTGAATAAATTATTTATTTCCATGCAGGTCTATATATTTAGAGATTCACAAAAGACATCTGTAAAAAATAACACTATTGTCTAGTTCTTTTGCTCTTTGCAAAACCTTGATAGAAACATTTCATTTAATTTTCAGCTTTAAACAAAAATTTTCAGATTGCTTTCTTCTTTATGCTAGAGAGCTTAGGCAAAAGCATTGAGCCCTTTTACAAAAAAGGGAACTGAAAATTTCATGTCTTTCATGTTTATTTAATATGCCCTTTAAAGTCAAGGGTCACAAAAAAATTTCCCCTTTCCCCGTTTCCCGTTTTTGGAGACAGTGTTTTTATCTCCATTTTTCAAAAAAACCATAAAATTTTATTTTTCTGTGTATAAAGCTATATAACTCTTGGTTTTTTTTTCACTTGATTTAAAGTAATATATAATGTACTTAAACACTTGTAAACCTTTTTTTGTGGGGTAAAAAGGTAAAAAAAAACTAAAATTCCACCATTAGTTTTGGGGTTTTTGTTTAAAAAACAGCTAGAATTTTCTACTTTTTAAAAAGTCCCTATTAACTTTATATTTTTAAGAAAATAGAATTTTCCCGTTTATACCCCTGGGATATAGTTTTATTTTTGTTGTTTTTACCCCCCATGTTTACAAAATTTAAAAAGCCTTTTTTTTTAAAATTAAAAAAATTTCTTTTTGTCATAAAATTTAACCCCTTAATCTATTTTGCTAAAAGGGGTAAGGGGGAAAGGGGGTTTTTAAAAACCTTTTGAGGCCAAAAGATAAGATACTCTTTGTGGTCAGCCAGCCAAGGAAGGGACAAAACCGCCGGGCTATCAGTTCCACAAAAATTAAAGTCTGTGCCAGTTGTTTAAAAAAGCAAAAAAAGGGTTTTTAATACCAGCTAATGCTGGTCTCTTCAATGAAGCAAAGATAGGCAAGGGCAGGTTACCGTCTAGTCCGCCACCTCATGTTAGATTGGAAGGTGGGTGCAAGTTTAATGGGAAAAGTCAATCAGCTGTTTGCACTGCTCATCTATGTCCCACAAGGAAGATACCTTATTTGCATAGGACACCAAAATATCTTCTTCCAACCCTGAGTTCCCACCTAGAAAAGGTATGCTGAAATATTTTCCTGTCACTGTGCATTAATCCTTTTCACTTCATGTGTTTTTATTTGGAGTAAAACTGTCTATAACATTAGATATTTGTCATTGGTACAAAGCAATTTTAAACAAATGTGTAAGGGGGCAGCCTGTATAGATATCTAACATCAGATGAAGCACAGGATACATAGGTTGGATTTAAGTCCATGAATTTATGTTTTCCCAAGGCTATATCTACACCGCATGGTATTCCGTCTGATTTTCGGCAGGTTCAGTATTTAGAATCTGACGAAAATCCTATGGTACACAAAGCTGTGTAGACCGCAATGAAAAATCCATGCTGTAGTCTACAGATTTTTCCGGTTGGTCTTAAAATCCGCAGGATTCCGGCAGGTTTTAAAACATGCTGCTTATTCCGCCGGATGCAGTCGGATTCCAGTACATTCAATGTATCGGGCTGACAGCAAATCCAAAGACCGACCGCGGCTTTTAGCGCAAATCTGCGCCAAAAACCGTGGTCTGGCAATTTTAAAATGACGTTTTAACATTGCTGTGTAGACACAGCCTAAGGGGTTAACCAGCTAGACAGCTATCTGGCAGCAGCTTATATGACTCGCTGTATTGGAATAGCATGCCCCTTTCCCAATTGCTTATGGTGGAACCATAAAAATAGGCATCCAATACTCTAAAGTCAGCCATACTGTTTTCTGACTGACGGCTATCTCTTTCCACTCTACAATAAACTTGCATGCTATGATTAGCCTGGTTCACTATGCACAGAGGAGAAGTAACATCCCAGTCATGGTGGATTAGCTGTAACATACAGTGCCTTGCGAAAGTATTCGGCCCCCTTGAACTTTTCAACCTTTTGCCACATTTCAGGCATCAAACATAAAGATATAAAAATTAAATTTTTTTGTGAAGAATCAACAACCAGTGGGACACAATTGTGAAGTGGAATTAAATTTATTTGGGTATTTTAAAAATTTTGTAAAAATAAAAAACTGAAAAGTGGGGCGTGCAAAATTATCGGGCCCTTTACTTTCAGTGCAGCAAACTCACTCCAGAAGTTCAGTGAGGATCTCTGAATGATCCAATGTTTTTCCTAAATGACTGATGATATAATTTTAATCCACCTGTGTGTAATCAAGTCTCCATATAAATCACCTGCTCTGTTATTAGTCTCAGGGGTTTTGTTTAAAGTGCAGAAAAGCATCACGAAGACCAAGGAAACACCAGGCAGGTCCGTTGTTGAGAAGTTTAAAGCCGGATTTGGATACAAAAAGATTTCCCAAACTTCAAACATCAAAATACAAAAATACCTACTCGAGTACTGGAGATTCAAAAAAATCACTGAAATCTAACACCAAACTCTAATTCTAAAATTTAAATTTTAGAATTAGAGTTTGGTGTTAGTTTTCAGTGATTTTTTTCCCCAAGCTTTAAACATCCCAAGGAGCACTATGCAAGCGATCATATTGAAATGGAAGGAGTATCAGACCACTGCAAATCTACCAAGACTCAGCCGTCCCTCTAAACTCTCATCTCAAACAAGGAGAAACGTCAAGGGGAAACCAAAGGCCCA